>JALNQK010000088.1:0-128247 GCA_028458525.1 Ophiosphaerella herpotricha
TAATAAAGGTATTATAATATATATAACTAATATAGTTATTTTTATATACTAAATACTAAATAAATTAATATTTAAATTTATAAAAACTATATAATATAAGTTATATCTCTAGTTTTATTTATAATAATTAAAATTTAATATTAGATAATATAAATATACTAATTTAACTTAGTATTGTAAATATATACCTCTATATATATTATATTAGTTATATTATATATAAATAAATAAAAAAACCTCTTAGTATTATATAAAATAACTATTTTATTAAAGATATACTTATATAGCTTTATATAGGTAATTTAACTTTAAATAACTTATTAAGTATATAATATTAAGTATAACTAACCTTTATTAACTTTAAATATATATATAAATAATATATATTTAGATTTATAGCTTCTAATTAAGCTTTATTATATAGTTATTTATAAATAAGAAAAAAATACTTAAATATTAGAAAGTTAAATATTTCTACTAATATTAAACTTTTTTAAAAAAAAACTATATAAAGTTATTTCTAATAACTACTTCTAGTATATATTAAAATTTAGAGTTAATAGAATAAGTAGTTATTAAGAAAGAGGGGGGGGGCTAAGGGGAAAAAGCGGGCATTAGGTGGGGACGTGCACTAGGTGGTGAGCCTCACTATGCCTCAATAAAAACGGACTTCTTGGTGTCGAGGAAATCTCGAGAACGTCTCACCCCTCAAGCTCAATTTCACGCGACCGCATCGACATCACCACTTGGATTCTATCGCTAGACACGACTACAGCATGGGAGGTCCTCGTATGCTGGAGCGCATGCTTGAGATTGGGATGAGACCTAGCTCATGATCCTGTGTCCGTTACAGCTGGGCTTGATATGTTGGATCAGGTTGACAGGTGTGAAGTAAGCCATTACCGAATGAGTCAGCTCCATAATGACAGCTTCAACCTGCAGAACCACGATGGCATCCTACGCAAGAAGATTTGCGAGGACATTTGACGGAACTTAGTCTTGGGCAACAGCGATGCAAGGGGTTTTTGTGGAAGAGACGTTGGGCGAGAAGGCTAGCACATCTTGTCGCAGGTCCGGGCAGACGAAGCGACCCGGTATTACAACTATCGCTTGTTCCCCTCGATGCTGCCCTACCGCTCGACGATCGCCTACCTCACGTCGTCCATGCGCACTGGCCCGCACTTCGATGTGCCTACGTGCTTCATGACTACCTCGCTGAGACTCTTCATTCGAATGGGGATACCGCACACTGCACACCACGGCCTTCTCGCCGCAACCTACTCTTGCCACGACCGAGACTCATCATACACTTCGCACAACCAAGATTGGCACCGTTTGATCCATTCTTGGGCATCACCTTGAGTAGTTGGGCGTAAGCACATGATTGGGCCATCTCTGGCCTGTCTCTATCACAAGACAGGCACTTGGTCACGACAGGGAGCCGTAGACATGAGAATTGAACGACATCAATTCATGGCGTTGAGGCCTGGGCCATCAGGATGCATCTGAGCATGCCACGAAAGTTATAGCCCAAACTCGACCTTTTGTGCACATGCTAGCAGTAAGGGACCCTCCGAAATACGGCAGACACACTCGATAGGCTGTGCTTGTGGACTCGCTAGTTTGAAACAATTCCTTGACTAACCGATTAGAACTTCAAGGCGAACAATAATTGCTCCTAATAGAGGATTCCCAGACTCAATCTAACAGCAACAACCAGCATGCCTTGTAGTTCGAACTTATTCGTTAGTCTCTTTAATATCATGATCTCCAAATGACAGAATTTAACAATTTGCGCAAAAGTATCCCTAAGTTACAACACTGTTGCTCTCAAGTGCCGAAGAGCTCTTGTCAAGATCACAAGCCGTCTTCATCATAATTCTCACATTCCACTTGATTGCATAGTAAACAGACCACAACATGCGTCTTAATTCTGCTATCTTATAAGCAGGTCGTCAACGTTGTGGCTAAGTAGCTGAAGGCCTGGATATACATTGGGTCTCACGCGCGGGGCAGCCGAGCAGTCAGCTTTGGATGGAATCCCACACCAACCAAAGCGTCTTACATGATGTGTAGTCATAAACAACAGTAAGAGCAGCAGTGACACTTCTCCGCACATATCGACGAGGCGCCTAGTCGGCATCAAGCATTCTCCAAGGCTTTCTCGGACTTCCATGCTTTTGAGGCTGTGTGGCTTGAGATCCAGAATCCTGCTGCCTAGAGTCATGAGCTCAGCCACAACATGCTCACATATAAGTTTCTTGTCGCCACTTTCTGATGCGCTTTTTCTTTTGTGAAGCGTGAACGTGGCTGAAGAACCACATACTTTCTGTTACGCCTGGGGTGGTATTGTCATGGCCTCTACACAGGCCGATGCTAGGTGGGCGGGCGACTTCTACACGCATCAGCCTCTCGATGCCGAAAAGCATCAGATCCGGCTGCTTAAGCTGCGCGATCCAGCCGAGCGCGCTATGGAATATCGTTTGGAAACTTTTGACTACGAGCGTGCTCCCCCTTATGTTGCTCTCTCATATACATGGGCAGAGATGCGTCCGACTAAATTTGTCAGCATTGATGGCAAAAGGTTAGAAATTCGAAAGAATCTTTTTAATTTCTTAAGTACTTATCGCACAGCTGAGCACTTGTGGATTGATCAGATCTGCATCGATCAGTCGAATCCGCAGGAGCGAAACCGTCAGGTCGAATTGATGTGGAAGATCTACCCCCGAGGCAGTTTCACGCTAGTCTGGTTGCGAGATGAGGTTATTGGTACTCTCTCAACACAACAGGCGGCTCGAGATTTCAGAACTGGTGTTCAGTCGTATCCCGAGCATGTGCGCCCCGCTAACGGCTCTAGCGATGACGAGGCGTATTTTGAAAAGCCGGCGTTTGCCCTGCTGCGTAATTCCTATTTTGAGCGAGTGTGGATTGTACAAGAGTTGTTGCTCTCTAAGAACATACGCATCCTGGTTGAAGGAGACGAATGGGTTTCGTGGGAATCACTACACGAGAAACACAAAGAACTTCAGGATGAAGCTCGAAAATTATTGCCGAGCACTAGTTGGATGGTGGAGTCCCACAGCCTTCGGTTCATCTTTGCCAGCCATACCTCTGTGAGCGTCTCCACCTATGTCACAAACACCGTCGGCAAATGGTGTGATAAGAAGTGCCAGGATCCGCGAGATAAAGTCTATGGGTTTATGTCCCTGGTTGGTCCTTCGAGTAAGGTCAAAATTGACTATGGAAAGCCAGTTCAACAGGTCTTTCTTGACGCAGTCATGATTATGTTGAAAGAGTATTGGTTTATGAGACACAAAGCCCCCTATGATGGAGAATTCGTCAAAGTTGAGTGGACCCTCGAGGAGAGCCAGGCGGCATCTTGGAAACTCGCACAAGAGATGGGGTTTACGCCTCTTGAACAGTCTGGTCTTAGATCCCTCATAGAACGCATGTGGAACAGGGTTCGCAAGTGCGAAGCTGATGCCTTACTCCAATGCCAAGAGGTAAAAGATGAGACTTATGGCATCACATCAATGGGTTTTAAGGCTGCAACGTATCAAGTGCTTGGAAAGAAGCGGCTCCCAGGAGTTTGCGATCGATGGTGGTATGAGGTCAAGCGTAAGAGATACTATCATGATTGCTAAAATTGGTCTGGCAATCTGAAGCCGCAGGAATATACCGTAACGCGGAAAGGCATCCGTACTTATAATCGTCAATGATAGAACCACACCGGGCCTCTTAGTTCCTTATGTAGCTATAGAATCTAATACCCTAACGGTAGTTTCTTAACTAGCCCATCCTGACAGTAGATGAATACGTAACTCCGCTATTGAGACTTTGGAAGAAGACAGCGAAGGGAAAGAAGAGTCGTAGAGATTCTTCTTTCTTCTCTTTTACTTTTGCCCGACATTTCAGCTTGTAGGTATTTCTTCTAAGAAAGTAATAGTTGTACAACGCAAGTGCCTTGATAGCTAATTGTACAGATTTCCAGGCCAAGTTGATCAAGACAGGTTGAAAATTATGAACTGAGTCATCAGCACGAAGCCGCCACCCCCGCCTATATTCCTGATTATCCAAAAGCCCCACGACTCTGGAAATTCTCCAGCTTTGTTGCAATGCTGTCTTTGAAGCTTCCTCCTCCCCACTCTATTATCCGTACTAAAAATTGCACGGGACTCCCCGCGTCGCGTTCACGTGTGGTCCTCCACGATCGGAGAAACTCCGTGTGACATACACCTTTGTGCCCAAAATGTACCCACAACTCGTGTACGGGGCCCTGTTACAATAGAGAAACAGAGTGCTGGAATGGATGGCGACAGCGCTGAGGACAGCGATGTTAGAGTCTTTTGTGTTTCATGCTGCCTGATCGTTGAGATCTTTTAATATTGCGAGCATCGAAGCGCCAAAAACAGCAGCTTGATTTTGTGCACTAATAAGATTACCATTCAGGCTCAGACCATTCGTTTCCGCGATTAAGAAAGGAACTGTATACCCATGTCGGCTACATGTGGATCGCTCAATATTGACCCCGATACCTGGTGATCAACTAGCCGTCATTGATGCCGTTGCAGGAATGCTGTGTGCGCCAGCCTGACTGTGATGTCTAGCTTCGGTGTTGATATATGATATGGGTCCGCAGCATCCGTGCTAGTAGTCAGCGCGATTGAGAGTAGCAGCTTGGCACTAGTAACGTAGGTCAAGAGCCTGGGCCAATCATTGGATGGAATGCGGGGCCTGCTGACGCGCTTTCCTAGCGCCTGCTCTAATTATTCCCATGTGCACACACCCCGTATACGCTCTCTCTTTCCTATGCTAACGCACTGGCATCAGCAGCCTCTGAAGTCGCCTTCAACCCATAATTTACACAACATCACTTTAACATACGCGCATGTAGCTTAGCCACTTACGAAGATAACAACCCAGGTCGACGAAAACCGCTTAACTATGCTAGAAATTTGTAGAGAATTACAAGCACCCAGGAGGATACTCATTTTAAGACAAGCACGCGGGGGGTGTAGGCAGGCTGCCAGTTCCAGGGCGTGCTTCAGGACGCTGTAGCTACATTACTTGCGCACCGGGCAAGAGAGTATGCTCCTTAGGTACAGCAGCAGGTGCGGCAGGCTGGGCTTGTGTCTAGTAAGGTTGAGGGGCACGTGTATACTTAGTTAGGGTAGAAGGTTCAGGCTGCAAGATATAAGTCAAATGTATTGTTTGTTGTACGCGTGGGGGAAGGGATTCATGTGTAAGTATAAAATAAGATACAATGGTATAGTTAGAAGTTATTTTATGGAGTATATAGGGTAGTAGGTAGGCCCTATCCCAGGGCTCTAGAGATACATTACCAACTCAAGTCAAGCCTCGTTCCGATTTCTCCTTCTCTGATTGGCTCGCACAGCTTCGGGTTGTCTATGACTGAATTGGACTACCTACTTGGCTTCAATGCGTACTTGCAAGTCCGACATAGGAGGCTAGAATTTAGGTATAGTCCAAGCGGCTCAAACCACTGATTAAATTCATCGAGAGAATTCAAGCCCCAAGACCGCCAAACAGGATCTACGGAAACACTTGCTACGCTTATGTCGATGGAGTGTACAGTGCAACAGAGAGTTGTTCTGGACGCACAAAAAGGCCGCTCGTGCTTACATTGACAGAGAGGCATTCTAACCGTTGAATCGAACAAGATTGACCACTACGGACTAGGCGCTGTGTTTTCCGCACGTCACAATTTTTAATGCCGCTGGACATGATCACTCATCTAATTCCACCGAATGCTGAAAGATCGAGGGTCCCTTAAACTATGAAGGCCCTAAGCCAACCAGTAGCTATCAAAGAAAGTCACGCGGTTCAGCAATGTGGCGCGTCGCTGAAAGATACATTAGCCATATTTCACGATATTTCCGACTTGTGCCATTGTAATATCAAAGTTTGTATGATGTTTGGCACGGTCTTGGCAGAAATGAATGTTTTACTTAGATAACACTAGCCGTAGCGACGACAACTGCGCATACTCGGGCAAGGAACGAAGTCACCCGCCCTTGAAGATTGAACATGTACCAACAACGGTCAGGCTTGTAAGCGTTCCACGATACGCGCCAAACTTGCCACAACTGCATTCCGGTACTCGCCCTCGCCCCACTGTATGATGCGCGCAAGAGCGAGAACGAATTTAGTGCAATCGCGTTGAAGGGTTGCTCTCCAAGCTCGATGCACCGTCATATGATACTTGCCATTAATATAGTAATGAATGAAAAGTTGATGGAGTGGTCCCTCAGTCGAGATACCGAAGACGATACGGGCAAGTGGAAAACTGGGCTGTAGATATTGCAGTGCTTTTAGGATGTTTATAGCACACGCCCCACCTACCGCAGCCTGGTTCTCGGCACCCATCATGTTTCCACTCGTTGCCAAGCCCTTTGCTTCGACAAGGAGGAATGGGAAGTGTAGGCCGTGCTGCACAAGTTGTGGCTCGCCCAGTAATTGTCCATCATCCTGCCACACTCCAAGCAGAACCTGATGTACCCCGGCGAAGGAGTGCCGGGCAAGGCCGATAAGAATGTCAGGCTTTGGAGCCGTCAATGGATTGCTTGAGTCGTCGCCCTTGGCGTCTCTTGCCAATTCTCGACAATGATATAGGTAATCATTGGCGATTTCTCTCGTTCTTTCAGCTCAGCGGGGATACCCCTGAGCTCGCCCGCGTTGCCGTGTGCATCCCCAACGATATGACAGCGAAGCGCATCAATGTCTGCTGGCAAGTCGAATTCGTGGTCAACATAGACATGGGCACGTGCCATGCCATTCTGTCGATATTCGGGGCTCCTCTTCGTTGGACTGCTGTAAGCCACGTTGCATGCCCAATCGTGAATCGACCGTGCATGTGCAGAGCAAGTGCTCTGTTTTTGATGCGCTTGTCATGGTTCTTGTTGTTGGTTATCGACAGGACTGGACTCGGGCGTGCGGGGCGCTCGACGTGAACTCAGGCGGCGTTGCGATGTATTCTCTTCGGGCCAACTAGAGCGACAGCGTTTCTGTGGTGCAAAAGATTGTACCTGGCTTCCATAAAGACTCGCGGTGTCCGGCGGGGGAAGTTGGCGCTTCATGGCCAGGCCAATGCTCTCGTGTCTGCGTGTGATGCGCGGGAGAACACCAAAACAGCTCCAACTACACCACCACCTAACTCCATTAAAATAAGCTCGATTGACGCTGCGATTGGCATCAGTCACCCAGAGATATTGTCAAGAATCCAGAAGGTGTGTTTGACGTTTTGTATTGCGTTGTTGAACCACTCCGTCACGCACAAGGAGTATGACAGCTCGTTGGTGTGCGCATTGGCCGTGTTACCGCGCGTCACCGTATCGTGCACGTCCCGGCATCGTGCACGCTTCACCCAAAATGAAGCTGTAGAGCCACACACAATAGCTATTATCGCGATATTTTTTTTGGTGTTGAGTCCTATAGGGCTTAGTTGATATATCTTTTTCTTGATCCTATCGTTGAAGATAATATTAGCACGCGTTAAGAGCGAGGAACTGAAGATGAGTAGTACAGTTTATGCTTTAATACAAATTACCTAGTTACCTGTGGGGTGGCTTCACGAAACAGCCCATTTCAGAGAGAGTTCGTAACACTTAGGGGACCCCGAGCCCATGGTACAGGGGGTGTCATAGCATGATGCCTGGGTGCCTCCCGCGAGCCGGTTGCTAGCGAGTCAGTGCGCTTCCATATACCTAGATCGGTCTACAAAATTTGTCAGTGCGGAGGCTCGCGCTAGCAATCCGCTCATAAGATGGCTAACCGGTGGGGGCTGGCGTTCTGTCACCCGAAACGCCATGTCTTACTTCCCCAGAGGTCTGGCTGAGCTTAATCACCTTAGGGGTACCGATGTACTGATGGCTTTTCCCGCTACTAACTAGAACGACAAAGTCTGGAATGACAGAAAGCGTAGCCGTTCTAGGACAGTCACTCATTGAAACTATATTATATAATGTTGCTGTCCCCTCACGGCGGGCTTTGGTTTGCAGTTGTTCCAGCCAACTTCAATTTTCCCCATTTCTGCTGTCTACGTAGACGTCCTCCGTTGATAGCGCCGTTATGATATCGACCAACTCGACAGCCACCGTGGATCTAAACGAGTCGCGAGCCGGTAAAGTCGCGGCCGTGATTATTCTCTGCCCGGCTCTTGCCGTTGTTAGTGTCATGCTGCGCGTCTATACTCGTTTCGTACAGGAGAAGAAGCGATTTTTAGAGGACTACTTTATTATTTTGGCCATGGTAAGAGCATATCACCCCAGAGATAACAAAGGAAGTTTAGAGTATTCATACTTTTTATAGCTCTGCTCGACAGCGACATCCGTATGTATGGGTATCTGTAAGTCCAACCTCATCTACCTCGCATTCATGGTGTGAGAACTGTTCCCTCATTGAGTTATTCTACGTTTCAGCGGTTCTCAATGGCTTCGGGCGCCATATTCAAACAGTCACTCGAGAGGAGATTACTGTGCAACTCAAGGTATGGAGATATTGCAAATCCTTAGGTCCCTCTTTTTAACGCAACGGAACTAACTTCACCTATTAGGTCGCAATTGGGACTATTCTTTTCTATTTTCTTACCCATCTATTCGTCAAGTTGTCAATCATGCTCCAGTACGTTCGAATTAGTGTTATGCCTTTTGAGAAGCGACTATGCTACGTGATTATCTCTATCCTGGTTATCCAAAACATCTCTATGAACGTGGTCCACCTTAACCTCTGTTCGCCTTTCGAAGCTCTGTGGAATCGACGTCTTCCTGGAGCCAGATGTCTCAACACCACAGTGGTATATACTGTATCACTCTCCCTTATCATCGCCACGGATTTCGTTATCCTCCTTCTTCCAGCACCTATTCTAAAGCATTTAACGCTCCGGTGGTATCAGAAGTTGACTATCGCAATAGTTCTATCATTTGGCAGTCTGTATGTATCCCTTCTGTGTTGCCGATCGGATTTCTAGCTTACACGTACATCAGCGCATGTGTCGTCTCTGTTCTTCGGCTGACCAGCTTACGCGCATCGACCCAGTCGACGGACATCACATGGGATAAGGTTTATAGTGCTTTCTACGGGGCAATTGAGATAAATACAGGCATTATTTGCTCCTGTATCGTTACGCTAAGGCCGCTATTCCACCGTCATCCTCCATTATTAGGCCGTCGGTGGGACGGACTTGGCAATCGGCAGACGGTGTTAAATTCATGGAAGAGTCATTCTGGACGGGCTCCAACTCTTCAGCAATCGAATACGACTGAGGGCAGTGACGATCTTAGATTGGCCACAAAGGTGGAGTTTGCAGCCATTAAAGATACTGGCAGTGTGGTGGAGACCCAGTCGACACCAACCCACGGTCTGACGTGAAACCGTTGACCACAATCATTGTAGCACAATGGTACCTGCACGCTACCAGAAGGTATGAATCCACCTTCCTAGAATTCATGGAATGCTCTTCCTTGGTGTCTCTGGAGCTGCTTTGTAAGCGCAAGCAGTTCTCTGGCTCGTTTTCTATTGACCTAATCGGTTAATCTTAGGGTGGATTACATTACTGTCATTACTGTCTATTCATGGGGTCCAGCCGGATCGGATATTTCACCCATTTAATGCTATAATCAAATAGCTGAGTCCAAATGGCCGGAACGCTTGGTCGTTTACTGAAACAAAGCCGTATTACGTGTTAAATAAGCAATTACGCTTTGACTTAACGCCGTAAGCAACCTTAACGTGCACGGCCGTGCCTTCTTAATTAATTAATGGCCCGGATCGGACACGGAACTTGCCTTGAATCGAGTGGCGTACAGGTATGCTTCCGATTCGGCCAAGGAAAATTATGTGGCGCATGGTTAGTTTATGCCGGTTTCTGCATTTGAAAAGTGATTAGAATAGGCTATCAGAATTTGTGTGGAAAACTACATGTTTCTGAGCTCAATGGCGCACCTGGATTTACGGTGTGGTGAGCTTATCCACGTGGCCCAGTGCCAGGATGCTTTCTGCAGGACATAATCAACAAAGGCATTATTAACCAATATGCTAGCTTTGGGGTTTAGGAGAAGTTCCATGTGAAATGCTGGAAAAGGCTTGTAAGGACTCCCGCGCAAGCCTAGCCCTTGCAGGGTGGATTACAGCCACACATGCATGTCACTTACTAGCACCTTATAATTTGTGGTAGGGCGTTACTAGGAACTTGATTTTTTTGACCCGCGCCATTCAAACCTTGTCCAATGAAGCAGGTTGCTTTCTGTGGGCGTTCGGTATATACCCCATAATTGCTAGTAATATATCTAGCGTAATATTCCCCTAGTGCGCGTTATAGCCAATATCTATCACGATACATCGCGAATCCTTTGAAAGTCATCAACCCAACTTTTACGTTCTTCACAGTGTAATGCCTTCGTTTGACCTTTCGCTGCGGGAGGAAGATGTCGGAGTAATTCCCCCGCCACCAGGAGTCGCACCAAATTTCATCAACCCACCGTCTCTTCAGCATATTATCCTGATTACAAATATCATCTTACCCCTTGTCTCAGCATTGTTTGTGATCCTGCGTCTTTACACAACTGGCTTTATTATACACTCAGTGGGAATTGACGATTGTAAGTATTTCAATCTTCGCATAAATAAGTATGGGACTAATTTTTAGATATGATCGCTCTCGCATGGGTTAGTTCCCAATCAATTTTTACATGGGCCTACCTAAATTTCTGTTGCTTTTAGCTTCTAGCGTGCGCATCATCTGGTATTGACTCTCTACGTAAGTCTATTGCATGCCTAGTGCATCCTATATTCAGCTAATTAGGCCTAGTCACTCGCTATGGACTGGGGCGCCATTTATGGGACGTCCCTTTTTCCACATTCAATGGCAAATTCCTTAAAGTAAGAAATGTTCCCTCTCGGCCCTCCATAACGTATGCATAGGGATACAACGGCTAATGGAAGCTATTTAGTTTGCTGCAATGTGCGCAACGTTCTACGGCCTTTCGATCATGTTTAGCAAGGTGTCAATCTTAATCCTCTTCCTACGATCCATGCCACAAAGACCCAAAAAGTTCATCTATGCTACTATCGCAATAGTAACGTTGTATAGTCTCATCGGGTCGTTTGGATGGGTGTTCACTTGCCGGCCACTCGAAAAATTCTGGGATTTAACCATTACCCACGGCTCATGCATCGAATGGTCAAAAATCAACATATTTTCTGGCGTAATGAATACAGTTACAGACAGCGTTATTCTACTTCTGCCCATATTCATGCTACGAAAGGTCCGGCTCCCCAAGGGGGAAAAGATTGGGTTGGTCTTAATAGTGATGACAGGAGGATTGTACACTCCCACCAGAATAAGTCTAGAGGTAAAACGTGCTAATATTCGGAACAGTGTCGTAGTCATCAGCATCATTCGATTGAAGACAACAGTGGATATAGCCCCTAATCCAGACATAACGTGGGAATATGTGCACAATGGAATATGGTGGTTAGTATATTAGCTTTGTACCCCAGTATAGAAAGATATATCTAATCCAAATTTAGGATGATAGAGATGCATATAGCTATTGTTTGCGCCTGTCTTCCGGTAGGGAGGGCCTTTCTTCGTAAACATTTCCCTTGTCTGATTGATTACACTTTCAATAATACGGTCCATGGTACGCAGAATCATTAAGTCATACCAACGCGTTACAGAGTTTAGAGATTTCTAGTTTTAAAGGGGTAACACGCATACTGCAATGGACAGCTTAGGTAAAGCGGTTGTTTGGAGTACGTTAAACAGCGAGCGTTGCGTCCACAGAACATCTCACTTGTAAACTAGCACTAAGCACATACATTCCCCACACCAACAACATTGCCTTCCGCGACCCCTTCTTGTCAAATGTCAGGGTCAAAAATTTGTCTCTTCGAACTCGGCGGCATTTTCACCAACACACATATGCAGGGATACGCAAGGGGTGTTAGTATCGTCATCGGCGGACCCTCGCTGATAGGGACGAGTAGTAGGTTGCTCCGTCTCGATGGTTCTTCCAACGGGCCCAGAGTTTGACCTTGTGTGGGAAAGGAGGGGTATATATATCGGGGGAATCGGAGTGACCTTCGTGGATCATCCCTCTTGTAAGGCGTACCGGCGCACCCGTACCGCGCCCGGCGTCTGATCTGGGAAGCCAGGGAATATGTTTCTCTCACATCATAGCTATCCTGCCCTTGTACGAGAGTAATCGCCGCTCATCTGGCTGTACTCACCGTAGGCGCGTTCATTTGTGTAAGTGCACATGGCCTTTGTGGGGGTGTGCATGAGTTTTCTCTTGTTCTAGTAAATATCCAATTGTTGTAATCCGGCAATTGCATGGACCCTCACTCTCACCACTATACTCCAATGTCGGTGCTGCGAAGGCGCTACCGCTGCAGCGATTTGGTCCCCTAAAGTTTATTTTAACCTTCTGCACGCAACGACGCTCGGTGAAGAGTTTCGGCACAACACTCTAATTTGTTTCCATCCAGGTGGAGGCGGGGTGGCGGACCTTGGAGAAAATCTTTTCTCTTGGTGTGGAACAAGACCTTGGGGGGAGTGAAGCAAGGAGGCGCGCTAATATAGTGTAACTAGTACAGTATGAAGTGTCGCTAGTATACATGTGTGAATGGACAGATTAGTCAGTAGTAAACCACGTGATTCTAGGTGCCCTAGGCTTACACACTCCCTTCAGATTCGAACGTATGTAGAAGCTGATGTGGTCATAGGCCACCCCCTGCCCTGTATAGGGGCAGAGATGCTTGTATAATTGCGGTGGGTAGCCGCTTTGCTTCCGTTCCGCATGGAGGTAGATGGTATCCCTGTGAAGATATGAAAGCGTAGAGCTAAAATACTGTGTGGAGCTGGAGGAAGCGTATAGCCTCGTTAAACCTGTAAAACCACATAGGAGATACCAGGAAGAATACTGTACTTTGTAGTAGCTCATTGTTTTATAGGAAGTGCTTTGAAATGTAAAAGTGATAACGTAAACACGTAGCGAGTCGCCCTCATCAACTTTCCCGTCCCATCCACTTCAATCCAAAGTAGCTCCACAACCAGCCATTAGGATGCCTTCTAACGAAGGCGATATCCAGCTTGCAATCCAGGCAGTTAATTCCACTCATTGTTAAGGCGCTCGACCCGCCGCTAGAGTCTACAATGTCCCCCGATCCACGCTGCGATTGCCAACTCAACTCAAGGAAGCTTACCAAGCCAGAGGAGGAGGCAGTCGTCAGATACATACTGGACCCAGATTCACGTGGATTTCCACCCAGCCTGGCAGCTGTGCGTGATATGGCTGATACGCTGCTGGTGCTGCGTGGGGCTGGACGGGTTGGACGGGACTGGCCAAAGAACTTTGTCAAGCGTACAGGCAGCCTTAAGATAACCTGGAGTCGGCTGTACGATAGACAAAGGGCCCTGTGTGAGGATCCATATATAATTTAGGTCTGGTTTACGCTAGTAGAGGAGACAAAGGCCAAGTACGGCATCCTAGATGAGGACGTCTATAACTTTGACGAAGCTGGCTTTAAGATGGGCAAGATTACAACCAAACTTATCGTAACCGGGTCTGAAAGGAGAGGAAAGAGAAAAGCAATCCAGCCAGGCAATCGTGAATGGGTTACATTAATCCTGGGAATTAATGTAGCTGGATGGAGGGCGACTCGCTACATGTTTATGTTATGTTAAAGTTGCCTATCGCGTTAGCAGCGTGCTAAGGGACCTCAACACTATCCTCAAACGCTTGCCGCAGCGAGAGCTGCCTACTACTCTGCTAGCGCTGTTTTAAGCCGTCTTCTGAGCGCATATAGCCTTTTTTTTTGCTAGCTAAGATGAGTTGCTGCGGTTGATGTAGCTTTTAAGACGTCGAATATACTACTGCCTCCAGCGTCAACAACCCCATGAGTATGGCAGTACCCGCATATATAGCACACCTTACCCAGGTTTTTACGCCTAACAACACGATAGCCATGTCGGAATATCCAGCTTTTAATGCGCTGCTGGGTGGCAAGAGGCTTTATAAAGCCTCTCAAACGCTATCAATCAATGCCGTCAAAGTTATCGCCATCTACATCATCATCACTGGCGCCACTACTATCACCAGCTTCAGTTATAGCTGCTGTACCAGCCTAGCTGCTCTCGGTGGGCGCGACGATATCTACCTCTAGCTGAGACTCCAGTAATTGCGACTCAAATATTGTGGCCTGGCTCGCGGCAGCTAGGGCTTGACGGGGCGATAGTGAGCGTTGAGGTAATGGCTCTGATGAGCGCAGACGTTTGGCTGAGGCAATACTAGAGGTAGAAGGTCGTAAGCGTTTAGCTATATTGGGCAAGTAAAACACTAGAAAACGCGTTAATTGATATAGGCGGCAGAGGCAGCGTTAAGAGCTTGCTGATGGATGGGCTAGATGAACTAGATAGATGAGGTTAGTGCGCTGACAAGTCTAGTATAAAAACTATCGCGAGATGAGTAACTCAGCATCTCAAAAAGCTTCAAAAATTTCACTGAACTCTCAATCGAGTCAAACAAGTCAAACAGTCTTCACCTCTCGGATTGAATTGACGCCAGATTTGTATGGGAGTGGATTGAGTTGATTGAATTGAGTTAACCAACCAAGTTAATCGATCGAACCAATCTAGATTGCTTGTTGCAGAGTCTAATCTCAAGTGGCCAAATTTAGTCACTGATTGGTCTCATTTGATGTAATCTTACGGAGATAGCAGTGCTACAGCAGGAGCGCATGTAACAGACAATTCAAGATCAATCTGACCGATCTTGCCAGATTGCCAAAATTGCTATAACCTTGCTAGTTTACGAGCATGACTCATCCACCCTCTTCAGCGCCAAAGAATTCATTGTCTTCCTCCTCTTCCGCTTTCCGCATCTTCACATCATTCGTACGCTCAATGATGGCGACAGCGCGGAAGGCCGCGATTGTCTCCGCGTTTAGCTTCTTCAAGCCCTCCACGACAGTTCCCACATCCTCGTCACCTACCCTGACCTAACATCTATACATGCTGCCTGTTACAGCCAAGTTATCTTGACCTTTAGTGACTCGAGCGTACTAAACATCCTTTTCGATAGCAAGATGGCCCAAGCGCTTTTAGGATGCAGGCAATCTACGCCCGCATAACGGGGGTACCTAAGCGAACTTAGCTTAGAAATGCTTCATGCTAATGCGAAAATCCTATGTACAATGTACTGGCGTGTCTAATGGAAACTTGGGCGAGTCACGGGTGTCAGAGGAGCCCGTAACACCAGTCTTCCCAAATAGCGATTTTTGTACTGGCATTGCTGGCGTGATAGGTCTACTAAGATACGAACGAAGTACATGAATCGCTTCTGGATAAAGAAGTAAATCAAACAACGGGATAACTCCAGAAGTCTCCAAAACGAAAGAAATGGGCACTCCTATTGCCCTAACTAAAATTGGCCGGTGCAGATATTATTACAGACCTGGACCACTTTTCCCACCGCAGCTAAAACGGTGCTTGATGCAGTTTACGCCGCATGCGAAGGTTTACTGACAGCTTTTTCTCGAAGCCATAGAGTCCTTGAAAAAGTCTGCACCATGTTTTTGCGCCAGCGTGGTTGTCATTTCGTTGAACGCGAGCTTGAAGGTATGAGTGGGTCCCGGGTAATCAACCAGATCGTAAACCCCGAGAAGTTCGTGCAGGAACATAGATCCGAATTGACTATCGGCCCTCATCGCCTCGAGCCAACCAGAATATAAGGCATGGATGGTCCTTTTGACGATAACCGGTTGTCTGTTCAAGCTCTTTGTTTGTCGTGCGCGATGTTGGACGCCCTGCTTTCCACATCCCCAGCGTGACGTTCGCTGACAAGCGATCAAGCCTTTCAAAATCAATATCCCCGCGCCCCCCAGTGCCTCGCCATGATAATCCGTTATAGTCCCTCCCTGGCGAGGTTCCGTGGCCATTTTAATCGACACGTAGATAATGTCAATGACGCGGCGCATCCGCTCTCATCTGGAGTGCGAGCGGGGGCTGGTGTGGGTTCTTCAAGATCCCAGGATCGGACGAATGCTCCGAGCTCGGTGCGGCGTTTGCGCGAATAGCGGATAAATCTGGTGTTTGGTTGGAATGATCAGACGGGTTGGAGATGTGGCGGGGTTGCTTCGATGCAGGACCCGACCGGCAGACCCTGACAGCCTGTCAGAAGCTTCCCTTGTAGGCGGCTTGGGCGGCAATCCATATGTTTGACGTTTGTTGGTCTCTATTCTCAACAGGCAGTGCTAGGAGGTGATGATGGGTGGAAGGTTGTAGAAGTCAGACGAAGGCACACGAGCCAGTGCATCGCCGCCGCGAGCGTGGAGCCTCAGCCTGATGAACGGCGCAGCCCGGGCAGCAGAACAAAACGCGGCAGCCTGGAAAAAGTAAATGCTGTCGCGTGTGCGGGGTCATGGTAAAAGAGGGAAGACCTCCGCTAAGTGATTCTCGACTGATGCGATGAGCCAGGCGGACCAATCACTGAGAATGATTCATGTCACCACGTACGAGAGGATTAAACTGCCGTAGACCGACGCAGGGTACATGCAGAACCATCAATTATGATCTGTTTATCTTGTTAGCCGTCAAGACGTATGGTGACAATCTGGAGAACTACCTGCTCGACAAGATAGGCTCTAGGAGAATGGCAACTGCGCCACTCGTCGCGACGATCCGGCGGTAGTGTGCGGCGGCAAAGTTGATGGTGTTGTGGAAATGCGGAGACTACGAAGTAGTTAAATGGCGCCCAAGGCCCCGTATCGGTGCCTCAGACTGCCCTTGCATTGGCATCCACCCCATCACAATGCAAATTGAGCTGCCAGCTATTCCGTCTGCATAGCGCCCTCTGTCGTCCTGGTCTTGGTCGTCTTCATCTTTAACGACTCCCTGTTGTGAAATTATGATAATACATGCACAGCCTGAATACATCGCAGACTCTGGACGGACGGGGGTGAGTGTGAGGGCAATCGAGGAGTAGCGCGGAGTGAGCATAGTTTGAGATGCGAACAACGAAACTCCACTCTGCAAAGTTATTTTTTTTGCCTCAGTATATGACTGAGGAATTTTATTCTAATTCTATTCTACCAAGATAAGATACGTAAATCCACAAACTACGAGACGAAATGCGTGCAATCTGTCCCTAAGGTATAGATCAAATCCACACCTAACTCTGCAACGTGTTCCACCACGCCCACATGCGCGACTTTCTCTGACGCTATTCAACACATCTCCGTAACGGTAAAGCACTTAGTGCGAGGTACTAAGCATCCTGACGTTTAATGCAAATGCGCAAAAGTGAGATTCCCCTCCGAGTCGTGACGCCATCTACACGTGCCCCGCGCATAATACCCGTTGCCATATTCCTATCAGCATTAGAACACTCTACGGAAATCAACTGCACAACACATACAATAAGGCTCATTTCAACATGCTCATCCATGGGGCTTCCGCAAGTGGGGCCTCCATTCCGCACTCGAGCAACCCCCTCATAGATCTGCGCCCTGTAGTCTGACATCCAGTCATCCTCAGATACAACGGCACCTTCGCACCAACTATCAAAGTGACGTATCTGCCCAACGGGCGACAAAATATCCCTCACCTCCAACTGGTTACAAGGAGTTGTCAAGCTGACTAACAGCACTAATTCCCCTGGTTCTCCGGCCGGACTGTAGTTATAGAAGCAAAAACCGTCGCAGGGTATCCCTCCAAGCTTCTCCTCTAGAAGCGCTTTGCAGTCAAGGTAATCACAAGCTGCTTGTGTAGTAAGCACGAAAAACATCGCCCACACGTCACGCCAGAAGTATCCAACTTCTATCGTCACCAAAGCACTGGGAGCATGTACTCTCACAGACAAAGTATCCATCTTTACTGGCCAAATGTTCCCCTTTCTGTGCCGGCGTCCGCAAGAGACGGGAAAATCCACAATTTCTGCAGTTTAAATACCCTTTCTTGATCGCGTGTGCTGACCAATCTTCGCAGTACACAGTCTCTTGTTGCCCACTCTGTTATCCCCAACTATGGGGCCCCAACCCGATGACTATAAAGGCGCTGTCAGCACTAATAACCCTTCAGGATTAGCCACGCTGCGCTGAAGCTTACTTAACGTGGCTTAGTGAGGCTCACCGCCTAGTGCCCGCCCCTACCAATGCACGCTTTCTGCCATCTTGGCCAATACAAAGATGAGGTTATTGCAGACTCTACAGTAGCTATTATCGCAAGATTTTTTAGAGTATTAATCTTAGATGCTATAAGTATATATTATATATACACTTTACACTGTTTAATATATTCTCATCTACTATCGTTATATATTACTGTTATAGATCCCAGTCAAACACTTTTAGAACAGTTTGCCAGCTTCGATGCGCGAACTCATTTCTACCTATTTACTAAAGCCTTTACAGAATACAGTTCAAATATACTTCTACATCCTAGTCTCGAACATTCGAAGAGAAGTAGTTGATCAGATAATGCCGGTTTTGGAGTGCGTTAAGCGTTAGATCGGTCGTCGCTGAGATCGCAAATGCCTAACCGCCTAATTTCCCGCACACCCTTCGGGAGACGCGGATGTAGCCGAGCGCAGTTTCACCTTGCCTTGCTTCATTTCACACTTATCTATTCTTCCCGAAGATTATAACATCTTTCTCCCACCCAACCAGTCCCACGCCACAATCAACTATTCTACCTACTACAACTTTTACCACATATGTCGTTTGACTTAGTCGGACACTTTGAACGCACGGTGCATCCGAGACGTCGCTACCGTCAGCAATAGTTGCAAAGCTACCAGAGCCGGAGGGGCTTTAGCCAGCATCGTGAGCGTTTTGTTCAAAAATAGCAGCCACGGCCAGAATGCTGGTCAAAGCATTCACGATGCTGAGAGCAATGATCGTGATACTGGCCGCAGAACTGCACCGTCCAGCAGAGGCCCGGAGAGTAGGGGGAGCCGAGCAGAGAGATGTTCAGTCTCAATAACTGCTGAGTCGCGGCTAAGGTGCTTGTCAGCCAGGGCGCGCTCCTCTGGAGCTTCACTGGCTGCAAGGTCCCCGTACCTCTTAGTGAGTTTGAGAAGCTTCTATTCCAGGAAGCATTGTAAGCACAAGTAACGAAGGCACAAACTTCGATCGTTGAACCGCGCGATGCGGCAAGTCCAACGCTTGCGGCGTATCTTCTTCTGCCTTTGCCTGCGGCTATCGAGTCCACGGTCGAAGGCGGTACTCCACGGCTGTGTAGGCGAGTAAGAAGCAACGTCAATATTACCGCCGCCGAATTACCATGATAGGGGCTGCCTCTCTAACCGGTGCTTTGCGTTTGCATCTAGCGACAGTTTTAGAAAATGCTAGGGATTGAAATTGGCAGGGCTTACTACAAGTTTCTCAGCACTATCATGTTCGTACAGCTCTTACATGAAATTCTTAGCCAATTAGCACCAGAGTTAACGTTCACTCTACGAGGAAACCAATGTCGCCGCCTTACGAGGCTCGAGCAAGAGATAAAACAGTTACTACCACTAGTATAGTACTATAAGTTCGTTATATCTCGAATTTCCTACTTACCCTTTTCCTAGTTATTCGCTCTCCTAGTTAGCTTTACGTACTTCTGTTGGATTGAACGGGTATTGTGATAAGTGAGATGAAAGGTGGTGAACGATGAGTCGTGATTCTTGTTCTGACCTATGCTATGCCTATGAGACTCAATCTATATACACCACGGCTGCGCAGGTCACCGAGGTGCGTTGCTGTCGTATTAACAGTTGGGTAAACCAGCTGCATCCGTTTGTCAGAGTCAAGGGCGATCACCCCTCCGCCTGCCTAAGACGCCGTCGACGGTCGCCGACATGGCCCGAGCTGTTCGGCCGCGGGGACGGCCTGAATTTACCTCGGTAAATGGGGTATTGCGAAGGCCTTTACGTACTTCTTCCGCTGCAGCGTCAATAAGAATCTTCTGAAGCACATAACCGCGCGTGATAGGGTCTGGTTCTGCCTCCGATTTCATGAGATAAACCTTCGGGATTAAAACCGTGTTATCCTCCGCATTGGCAACAAGAAGGGGCACTTCAGAACGCTCTCCATCTTGGGGAGCCGTAGCTTGCACATCAAAGACGTACCAAGGAGTAGTGGTAGGATATGCGAAGCTTGGCTCGAGTTTTTGCTTCCCACACTGTATAACCTTCCACTGTTCTTGGAATTGAGTTATGAGGCTTTCTAGCGTCCCTGCAAAGGTGGTGAGGGTTTCTTGGGTGAAGAGGGCCCGTACATTTACGATTTCAAGCAAATCATCCACAACAAACCTAACACATTCTTTGCCACAATCCTCTTCCATTTTAGGAGACATAGACAGAAGGATGCCTCTTGTGTACGTTTCTTTCTTTGGATCGGTAGTTGCCTGGTAGCGTAAAACCTCTCGCAGGCCGATATCTTCAGCCAACAGATAAGTAGGCTGGAAGATGAACTTATCCACAAGTCTCGCAAGGGCGCCAAGGACTATTGCCACCCGCATCTTCTTTGCAATGTCAGAATTCGATTGGGGAAGCGGAATTTGGTGTTGGAAAACTTCGTTGTGACATATTTTTATCCAATCGCTCTGCGGTTACATAAGCTATGCTACCTAGTTTTATTATGAATTGCTCACATACCTGAAGTATCTCTGCTGATAAGTCCTGTCCAATAAAGCTCCAGACCAGTGTCGTAGCAGACTTCCACAGAAATTCTA
Source organism: Ophiosphaerella herpotricha (assembly GCA_028458525.1). Taxonomy (NCBI): domain Eukaryota; kingdom Fungi; phylum Ascomycota; class Dothideomycetes; order Pleosporales; family Phaeosphaeriaceae; genus Ophiosphaerella; species Ophiosphaerella herpotricha. The sequence goes on from JALNQK010000088.1 coordinate 20,738, forward strand.
GTTGACTAGTTCTGTAATCTTGGTTAATCATGCACAGAACATACTTTTACGTATTGCTTACGTTGCGGCTAGATCAAGCTCTTTAATCCTCACCGAGAACTGTTGGAACTCTTTGAGTTTGCCTCTCATCTTGGTGACTTCCTCTTTTAGGCTTTGGTGCTTGATTGTTTCGTCCTCTAACGATTTCGTCTGAGTAGCGGCGAGGTTGTGTGCTTTCTTTAGCTTCTCCACGTTGTCTTTCGCTGCGGCCTGCGTATTTTGTAGCCTCACATCAAGCTCTAAAAGTTGCTGATCTTTGGCCTTCAACCTCTTTATTGTTTCAGCATGTTCCTTCTCGAGATCATCAGCTCTTGCTTTGTACTTTATCAACTCCCCCCGAAGCGTCGATATCTGCTTGTCCTTCTCTTCAGAAGCCGCTGATAATCCATCCTTTTCATTTTTGAGTGTATTGTTCTGCTCTTTCCATCCACTGTATCTCGTTTCGAACTCCGATAGCAGCTCTTGGTTGTAAACTTTATGGGATTCGTGATTGGCAGTCAGTTTGGTGTTCAGATTTCGTATTGTATCGTCCCTTTCATCGATCCCTGCTTTTTGTTGCGGAATGAGTTTGGCGAGGTTGACTAATTCCTTGAATCCGGTCTCAGATGTGAATGAAGATATTGTAGTCAAGAAATTCTGTACATCAGTTAGAGTTTCGGAAGTTGACCTGATGCTACCGACGCCTGAATCGGCTCTGGTATGGCGGGCCTTTGACTCTGTAGTCATTGCTTTCTTCAACTTCTTCTTGGACGTAACAAATTCTAGAACTAATTCAATAAATGGTCGGATATACATTTATAAGATTATAAAAAGTCTTATTAGCAACGGCACATCGTATCGGGAGTCAGATAGCGGTTACCTTCAGTCACCTGATATATATCACACAGCGTTTGAAACGTTTCTCGAGTTCATAGGGTAGAACAATATTCGTATTCAAGTGGTGTGTGCGGTTGGAAACCCCATTGGCCATAGCTAGGCCCCAATACAGTTCCTGTCATCGCGATTACTTGCATCGCGCATTAACGGGAGCCTACCAAAATTACAATGCACTAATGTCGTACGTCATTCAACAAGATGTGTACCAGTTCCGCAGTATGACAGTTCATGCCGCAGATACGCAAGGACCTACACAGTGCATTCACGGCAGCCAAATAGTGACTAGAGCTGACCTCTGCTCAATGTTTACGCATGAGGTTGCAGCATAGAAGTCGCTTAATAGGTAGAGGGCAATGCCGAACGGATTTTGTAGACGCCCAACCCCGCTCTTGTGTAACAGCAGCTGAGCCGGATGATCTGCTTACAGCCCGCGTTTATCCCTTTTTGGCCCCTGACATGAAATGGCTGATGTGCAACATCAACCCTCACGCATAGTTAGCCGTTTCACCACACAACACACCCCATTTCAATGAAATAGCCCTGCGTGGATAGGCTCTTCTGATACGCATTCCAAATTTTACCTACTAGTAATCACTTTCACCAATGAAGTTTGCCATCGCGGTCGTGCGAAAATTTGTTAGTCTCATACCACTTGCAGGGTACGTGTAACCACCTGCAGCGTACGTGTAACTGCCTGCAATTACGCTAGAAAACCTCGCATATGGGTACGCCATGTGGATCGGCGCCCTCCGTCACCCTTTGAAAGGGTACTCAGAGAATGCCTACGGGGGTTAGCTATCACTATTAGTTATACTATAATCGAATCTATCATGGGCTGATGGCTGCCAGAGTGTAGCGCAGGCTGCACTTCCAACTTCCCGCACTATAGGTCCTTCTGGGAGCACAGAGCCGACGCAATCACTCCTCGATATTCGTTTCCATATCGAGTGACAGTTGCACGGTGATAGGGAGTACGAGTCGAAACTTGGCGTAACGGTGACATCGCTACTGTGGGATGCCAGAAGATCCCAACCTCCCTGTGAGACTTCTATCTAGAGCGATCCTTTAATTTACCTTCCGGAGTTGTCTCTCATCTATCAGAACAGCCCTTTCCCTCCCTCTCTCATTGGTGCATACCAAGCAGATAGATTTCTCTGACGGAATGCGCTAAATGTTTTGTGTTTCAGCCTTGTTGATAGGACTATTCTTCGTTTTGAATCTACTGCTACCGAGTCTATGTAGAAAGATCACGTCCTACGTCACTAAGGACCAGACCGAATGCCAGAGTTGTCAACAATCCATTCAATTCAATCGGTCAATCTAAATTGGATTGGATTGATCGTTGATTGCTCCAAAGTGAGTTGAATTGAATTGAATTGGATCTCGGCCAGATTGATCGTAATTCATTGGTTGGTTGGCTGATTGATTGTTGGTGTTGTAGTTTGGACGCCAAGGCCACCTAATAAAGCTGCGGCTCCTCCCACTCATCTACATCGTATTGTTGTATAATTTGAGCCTCAAATAGCTCGCTCCCATTACCACTGTTTGATAATTTTAAGCTAGCTTTAATCCAAGCTCTCAATAATTATGGAGCCACTAGTTGTTGGCTTCCAAGCTTACGGCGTTTAGGTCCGAGCAAGTCGCCCAACTCGCTGAAGAGGCGCTCGCAATCCCTGCTTGATGCTGGGATTGTCAGTATATCGGTTGCGAAGCGCGCTAAATTGGGTAATTTTAGTTTCATCGGAATCCAGTGCTTGACTGCGTTCCATCTGCCTCATATTGTTCCTTCGTCCACGCTGGCTCATGTGTTTTCCAGCGGAGCTGTAGCCAGACAAACAGAGACTATGGATTGCAGCAGTGTAAGTCATTTATCAGCATTATCAAAGGTCTCGCCGTGTGTATGAAGCGCTTGTCGGGTGCTCACTGACACGCCTGTTCTCCCCCACCTCCAGGCATGCGTTGATTACCCTGTTGGTTTAGGCCACACCACTTCTTGGCATATACTGGTTAGATAGTATACACGCACAAAAAGCGGGTTGGAAGAAGCTCCGGGGCAACTAGCTATGCTTTTCCTCCGTTTTTTGTCCTATCCTCTCTTATGTAATTATAACGCATAGCTCTTTCAAGACTACAAAATAAGATTATGCTTGGAGTTGTTCAAAATATTGCAATCGTTAAAGCGCTGTTTTCTCAATTTGCAGGCAGTCAGCTAGTCTTAAAACATTGGCTATCAAATCTTGCACTAACGCAGGCACTCTCAATATTATGGAAACAATGAATGCTTGACAATTAAATGGTACGAGAGGTGACATGGAAAAGAATCTTTACATCAATGAGAATGCTCCTAGGCCAGTTCCAGGTGATGATGAGATTTTGGTCTAAATCCGGTAGACTACAAAATTCCGGAAAATACAACGCCACTACGGTTACTTGGCTCAGACTTCTGCGGCAATTTTTTTCAAGTTGGGAATAATGTGGCCGATTTCAAGGTTGGGGAGATGGCATTTGGCATCAAGGCGAGCAGCATTGGAAAGGGAACTCTCGGACAAAAACGGATGCGCGGTAACTCGGATGAGCCTTTCGGCAGACGAATATAGCTCGCGGCTATCCCCGAAACTGATCTCCAGGTTGTTTGTGACTAGAAATTGCTTAAAGATTAGTGATGCAACGCACGGCAAGCTTGAATATGACAATGACTGGAGCCGCACGAACGATTTCCGGCCTCATCGAAGTTTCAAGAATCGGGCCCCAAATATCTCTTGCTGAATCCAGATGTGTTGAAACCACGGTCGAGTGTATATCTATGAGATCCCCCTTATAATACTACATATATCAGGCGAACCCGTGGGCCGGTTTCCTTTCGAGATCGAAGAAGTAGCCGTAGGAACACTACCCAAGTCCTCCTGGTTGGTACCCAGCTATGGGATCACATTGAGCGTCTTTTAATATATCATGAGCACGTTCCATACTTGTTCACTCTTTTCCTTGTCATCATTCTGATTGATACATATTGTATCTATCTGAGGATATTGATATTAGAATAGCTCATTCAAGTAACGGAGGGCCTACAACGCTTCATAAAGGTCTCCGGATATCGGAAAGTCGACGCCGTTACATGTGATGATGATCTCTTTGCTAGTACCAGTGCCCTAGGTGTATGACAGGGCGCTATATCCAACGGGACTTCCTCCGCCGGGCGATGAGCGTAATCCAAGACCCCAAAATGCAGGATGAAGTATATCTGTAGTACAAAGATGGAAATTTGGCGGATATGTGTTATCTCCGCAATCACTTTAAAGGCGGATTATTCTGGTCTGATACGATTTGATCGGAGAATACAAGGAGAATACAATTGTCGCATTTTGCTGGGAGCGCTCATGCTTGCCCTGCACAACTCGCGACGTACAATGTACGATAAATTGATACCCTAAGTATAGGTACGACACATTGCCAAGGGTTGTGTTGTGAGGAGTGGGAGTCAAGGACTCAGCCTAGACGTGCTGACGAAGTTATGTTCAGCCTGGTGGCACATGCTCGCCATGCTCATGCATGAGCTTCGGGCTAATAATCTCACAGTAGAAGTGGCTGTAAGAAACGAGCAGTGAAACTTGAAATTATATGTTCACAGTAGCTGCTCATGATCTGATCGAATAGACACTGTGGGATGTGATGTGTGAGTGTGAGCTTGCACAGGAAGAGCGGGTTGGGGAGCAAGGTACACCTTGCCTAGAAGCCATTTGGTAACAGAAGGGCTACCCGTAGCCACCTGCTAGGGTGGGCGCTTTGCAAACCATCCTTCCGCCGACACTAGTGCACGTTGACAAGTTTGAAATGTAATAACGGGCCGCATCACATACGAACAAGGATTACTTCCAAACCACTGAAACTCAATTAAGAATCTTCAAATGTGATCCTAGGCGAGGCCATGCATCCCAGGCGTTTCTGGTGATCATAACGCCCGATTGCAGCGTCTTTCGAACCATGGGGCCGTTGATGCAAATGCGCGGCGTCATTCGCGAACCTTGTAGCGGATGGCTAGAGGTAGAATGTGTCAACCGACCAATTATCATACAAATTTAGGGACTGACCAAAGTTGGACTGTAAAATTTGCCAAAAAATCACTCTTGCCCTGGTTTCTTCTGATAAAAATAATGACGGACTCACAAGGAAGAGCTTATGCGGAGGTAATGCCATGGGGAGCAGCAACACCGTGCGCACCAAAAACTACTGGCGATCCCGTATTCTTAGTTTAAAGCTGCCCTAACCGATGCCATATATCGCTACGACAACAAATGGTCGACAACCACAGGTCTTAGAATCGGGCACGTTCGGAATGCGACCTCGCTAGAAGTGAAACTCAAAAGGTTTGCCTAACAGTTTATCAAGGAAAGACCCAAGAGGTGTATTGACGTCAACAATGGTAAGAAGGCGCAGCAATCTGAGAGGGTATAAAGATGGTCCCAAAGCCATTCCAGTGCCTCTCAGCTCACGTCGATTTTGTCTTTCCCATTGTTCCCTAAAGCACTGTCTTCCTAGCTATTCATTTTTTGGAAGTATCTCTTAAGCCCTTACTACAATGCACGTCACTAAGAATTTCATCTATCTTTTGATGGGAGCTACGGCCGCTCTAGCTATTCCTCTTGACGGCTCTACCTTGCATTGGCTTGTAGCACGAGGAGCAAAGTACTAGACAAGCCGTGACCGCGTGATCCCCAATGGGATGGCAAGGCTGTGCACGAAAACAAGGCCAACAAGGTCTTTGGTGACGCTGGTACCTTATCTCGATGGAAACAGACCTGCAAAGATTCTAAAGGCAGCGCTTTACGTAGATCACTACGTTAAGCCATTGTTTTGCCGATAAAGATAAGACTCAGGTCACTAGGATGGTGCAAGTCGTCCATAATGGTCGAATCCCCGTTGATGATAGTAATGGCGGACAAGGACACTTGTGGCTCTGGACAAGTTCTAGTAGGAACTGATGCAAGGCCAGGCAAATTCTCTGTAAGTTACTAGCTCTGAGTAGATGTACTATGCCTCTAACTCGCGTAGATGGTGCTTTGTGAACTCTCCTTCAAACCCAATACCAAATAAACCAAAGAGGACACCGGCAGCAAAGAATTCAAGTCTGGGCGCCGTGTTTGATGTAACACAGATGAAAGATCTCTCTATTTAGAAGCTGCTAGCTTAACGGTATTTCATGAAATGACGCATATGCACGACGTCGGCCGATCCAGACAGATACGACTCCTCCGGTACCGCTGGCATCTACATAAACGGAAACAGCGACGATATCTCGAAATATAAGAACATAAAGTCACGGCAGGCTGCTCGTCAATTGAAACGCTTTTGGGATGAGCACGTTGCTGACAATGCAAAGTACAAACTAACCCGAAAGACTATTTATAATACTGAGAGCTATGCAGCTGTAGCGTTAGAGTTTTCCTTCCCAGCCGGATGCGGTTGGGGTGTCGTCTTGCCTGAGTAGGGTGAAGGAGAAGATCATCGGGGAGAGTTTTGCCTTGAAGGAGTGGAGGAGTTCAGGTGCTAACATGAGAAGGCCAATTTGAGTGCTAAATGGGTTTATGGCTTGTTGCCAATCTCTACTATGGGTCTCTACAATCAGTTGATTATGTCTACGAGGTCTACAGGGAATTTTTATCGTGAGACATCTTTGCTAGGAGCACTTCTCACCCTATTCAAGGATGGCATGAGAAATTAACAGAAATACTTCTGCTCAGGCAAGGGTCGCGGTATTAAGGGGCTGGTATAAATGAGAGGAGAATTATCACGAGAAGGACCTCTCTTTTTAATTAATTACTAAGAAGACTTCTTAGTTAACTTGATCCTTAAATAAGAGTGAATAAACGCCAATACCTAGGGGCTACGAATTGGTTCCAACACTCCTCCCCTAAAGAAATTGAACCCGGGAATTTCGTGGACCAAGGACTTGTAGCCTCCAAGTTGCTCCGCTGGAACCCAGTTACCATGGACCTGGGATTTCATTCTTATTGGTAGCCGGACGAACGCAACAGGCTGCTCGAAGTTGGCCGTATCGATTATCACGAGGTCACATCGACCTATCTTCAGTCGTTCAATGAGCGCGATAACCCAACCGTCTCCCTCTTGTTCCGACCATGGGACGAACGCAGGCTCTTGTACAAGCGAATCATCTCCAACGTAAAACCACTTACTTTCCCTTGTTTGAGAATTGATCATAAAAAGAGCGTTCAAGCCATGAAATATATTCTTGCTTGAGTCGCTTCTCTGCAGCATCCAAGCATTTAACCACGTCCACCTGTACGGCTTTGTCATAAACCTTTCATCGATACGAGGGAACTCCGCCGGCGCGTCTAATACCATCTCTGGGTCGGGTAAATACGACCCGGAAGCCTGTGAGGGATCCAAGCGCCATCTGAAAAAATCCGCCTTGGTTCCCGGTGCGGGCATGCGACCGTCGTCAGCTGGAAAGAATGGGAAAGCATTATCATGGTCACGGGAGCTCTCCACAATTATATTGCCTCTCTCATCTTCCCATGCAGCAGCTGTATGAATAAGCATACAATTTTTCCAGGTGTAATGGCGAACCTCGCCGGTTTCCAACCCTTTGAAGAGTTTTTTGCGTCTCGTGGCACCACTAGAAAGGTGGCACCACGGTCATAGTTCCAGGCCCAATGATGTCCGCCTCGCTTCATTCGTTCAATGTTTGCTTCAAATGGCCATATAAAGAGAACTAGCCAATTAGGAGTAATAGCGCAATCGTGGATTGCTATGTTTCACGTTGTATATATTAGATGGCTGTCGTTTAGAGTAATTGTGGTATACTTACCCTGGAAAGTCCCATGGTTGCTTGAACCAAAACTCGTTAGAGGCCTTTCCATTACGATCGAGCGTGTACGACACGATATCATTGCTTACAAGACCCAACGCTTCGTAACCAAACACGACCAACTCACCCTTGTAAGGGTCATACTTGGGGTGCACGGTGAACGTTTTAGACCTAATTTGACCGAAAGGATCATACTTGACAGTTTCAAGCGTATCGGGATCCATTGCGTATTGGAGACCGCCTTCCTTCAATGCAAGCAAATGTCCAGCCCATAGGATAACATTTGTGTTCGCGGTAGAATCTACTGCTGCACTGCACAATGAATTTCAGTCTTGGCTTACCGCAACCTTTGATAGATTTACGACAACATACCGTACACATGGATGGTGCGAAAAGGATGGTGCGAAAAAGGATTGCGATAGAGACCGAATAGGGCCTTCCCTGCTCGACGCTCAAGCTTGTAACGATCTGTCTCGACGTATTTCGTTTTCATATCAACTTTGCCGTTGTGAAATCGAAATGCTGAGATGTGGCCATCGCCGTCGAGGGGGACACTCTGAGGATGAGGCGGCACGTAAGGATCCACCATGACCCGATAGAATGTGCCATCAATCTCCCTAGGGATGGTTCCAAGGACCACAAGGTCTTCGACCTCAAATTCTAATCAGCAAGGAATGGAGCCTCCAGTCAGGTCAAGGGACACTGGCCACTTTGACTTGAGGTCATGGTGAGTGGTATTTTCGTTCGAAACCATTGTGTCGAATTCTGCTTGCAGAAAGGGATGTCCCCGGTTTGAAAGTTACTACGGATATTGTAACATATAAATAGTAGGAGGTATCCGTTTAGCCGACCTTATCTAATGAGGAGAGTTGTAGTTAACATTCGCTTTTGAGACGGTCTCGATGGTTGTGATTGGAAAAAGAAGCGATTTCCGGTATTTACACGGCAAGTACATAAGGTTTGCGGGGTAGTTGTGGGGTGCTTCGTGAATTTTTGAAGATGCTGCTTCTTAGTAGAATCCGTCCGCCATGCGGCGCCACGCAATCCTGTAAGGCGTCACTAAATAACACCGAATATCTAGGATCGGCCACACTCAGAGACCTCTGCAATTCGCCAACATACTAAAGTAGTAACGAAATGTGGGGCATATTCTTAGTACAGGAGAGTCCAAATAATTTTTAAGTAACCCTTGGATGGATTCATCGATCTGTTAAAGGTAGGATGCGGCGAGAGATCAAGTATAAGTTAGGCAGTCGAAAGTGGGTAGGGCAATTGCAACATGGTGTGTCCCAATCAGGCTATTCTCATTGGGCAGCCCGGTCCACTGCCCACAGTACTCACATCAGCTAGCGCCTTCCCAAGCTCAGGTATTGTTTGTGATAATTAGGCTACAAACGTGAAATCAAATTTCGCGAAGAAAATATACAAACTCCAAGCATCAAACGTCAACGCTTACGGGGGACTAGTCAGCTCCCGTACGACTGTTTGCGAATTTCCTTCCTTTCCCATGAAAGATTGGCTGGGAGGCACAGGCTGCTTCGCTTTCGGTGTTGGTTTCATTCCCGATTCCCAAATCTCATTTGCGATTCCTATCCCCAGTGGAACTCCTCCAATTGGAAATTTAGCCCTCGATCCTTGTCTGGTTCCTGTTGTGGTGTATTCAATGTCCTCGATATTTTGGTATATAGTAGCACCATTCTTGTCCGTCGCATACACGTCTTTCGTGTCTGTCGGAATCAATATGTCTTTGCTGGCGGCAGCGTCAAAGCGCCAATGTACACCGAGAAAAATGCGCGAGATAGCATTTTCGAACATTGCTTCCCAGAGACTATTGAAAGAGCGAGAAATACGCGTGCGTACAATTCCCGGCTGTTCCGTGATTGGAGTACTTGGGTCATACTTTTCCCGTAGATCACGCGAAACACCATTTAATTCTTCAGAAACAATTTCGAACGCGATCTTGTCGGCCGCATTATTATTCCACCTTCCGATGCGGCCGTTATAGTATCGCCGTACCATTTGAAATACCGCACCACCAAATGTTGCATGCCCACTCGGATAGGCGGGGAAGGGCGGCTTGAATGGAGCATCGTTGGTGTTGGTTGCTGGAGCACCGAGCGACAGCCAAAATGGATCGCTGTGATCAGGTCGACCATCATCGCGTACTCCACTTAGAGGGCGCCAAAACTCGAAATCCCATTTTTCTTTCCATGAAAAAATACCCGCGTCAGCCATTGCCGTATTTGCTAATGCAAGCACACGTGCGAAGTCAGCGTTGTTAGCCTCGCTCTCGATATTTTCCTCTTTCTTGTACCTCACGGCGATGTTCCGAACAATTTGGTTGTAAAGACGGGGTGGCGTCCCAATCAAATTAGAACCATCATAAGCCCAGAAGTGCCCCTTTGCTGTTTGGTTAGCACTGCGCTTTGTTGAATTGAGAGCTATTGCTCCGCCCATACGGCGTACATCCTCGATCGAATCATCATACTCGGCTACTTCATTAACAGCAGATCTGATTCCAGGTGGGTCGGCAACTTGGTGCTCGGATTGCGTCGCCAGACGCCGCGCAGTCGCACCGTAGAACGGACCATGATACTGGCGGACGGCTTTCTTGGGACCATTTGGGTCATTTGGATCGACTGGAACGAGCACAACAGGGTGAGTTGGTTCGTCATTGAACTTAAATCGCCCCGGTGTTGGATGATAGCCCTCTGAAGATGCTCCGGCGGCATGAAACAGAAGTTTAAAAATTGTAGTTGCCACTGCCGCTCCAAACATGTAGCTGCTTGAATTTGGATCGACACCTCCTGGGGAAGTAGTGGATGACTTGTCGATGACCAACTTGAGCTGCGCTGTCGCATTTCGAGATATGTTGGGACCTCCTTGAAGATAGAGGAGAGAAAGCAGGGTTACTGCCGCACCTGCAACTGCTTGTCGGGTATCTCCTGCACTACCAATTGCCGGGAGAAGATACTCGGGATCTTCACTATTCGCCGTCAAAAACGTCGAGAATGTAGCCGATGGCCGAATGGCAAAGTAGGCATCGTGGATAGCCAAGTGCAGCATGCCGAGAGCCCTTGCGGAGATCGGAGGTCCCGTTTGAGGGCCATTTACTGAATGAGTGAGCCTATTCAGCTCCAAGCCGGCTTGATTCCAATGGAGTATGTAGTTTTTGCTGTATTCGGCTGGTTCTTCAACCGGAGGAAGTGGGAGAGGAGCTGATGGTTGTGTCATGATGAATAATACAAGTAGAGTTGATATGGGAATATTTGAATTTAGTTTCTAAGTGCTGTTAGGACCAGAGCTTTATATGCTCTTCACCTACTTGCTTATCTAAAGGGTAACGTAGCCAGCTGACGTAGTATATCATCTTTAAGAACAGGCAAACCTGAGTTCAGCTGTCCCTACGTATGGGTTTTGGGGCTTCCATACGAGCGTTACGTGATACTGGGTCATGCCTGTGGCCAATCCGGAAAGACCCCCGTCATACATCTTCATATGATCCGCCACGCAATAGAGGATTGTCTCTTTGTATTGGCTCCGTTCAATAGCTCCAAAAATACATCTTTCGACCTATAAGACATTGTGGTGTTGGTGAACGGGACACGAACTGGGTACCAGAAGTTGTGTGTATTTGGTCAACCTGGATATACATACTACAGGACTGTAAATTCGTAATCGGCCATCATAGGTAAGATTAATATATGCAATTATAGAGCATCTCGCATGAATGCGTAAAATATCAACTACCTCAAGGTAGCGATGTAAGTTATTTCGGGGCGTCCTTTGCGATGGCAAGATGCACCGCCAAGAAAGTAGCCTAAAAGTCCTTCGTGTATCACTGCTGCCTAGTAAATTCAACTTTACGAGATGTAGGGATGGTGGTCAGCGATCCGCTTACAGTGATCCCGTATTCGACGTGATCGCCAAGCAAAATGGTAAGCTGATAGAGGACCTCAGCCGCAACATACTGAAACACAGGATATCTGATGACCAGTAAATAACTGTTTAGGTCACACGGTCGAAGAGCTTATGTTATTGCTTCGCCACGAAGTTAATTATACCGCAAGATCGGTTCCGTATTAGCTACTCAATAAAGTTTGACATGTTAGATAGCACAATGTCACTCGTTATTTCTCGCCTCCTAAGCAAAGAGAGGCGGATAAGACTCTCTATTACTTAATAACAAAGAAAATACAAAGTTAAACAGATCTTGAATTCGATAGCCTGTTGTCAGATTTGAGGGGTCTGATATGGAGGTTACTAAAAAGGCTTTTTGGCAACAGCCAGGTAGATCAATTGATTGAAGAGGTTTGAGCAAGTATGTGATAAATATCTGTGATAAATGGATAATTGATTGATTGCAGTAATTGATTGCTCTAATTGACTAATTGATCGTCCCATCTTTCTACCTCTAGATGTCAGCTGCTCTATATACTCGAATCTACCCAGTTTGCTGAGGTTGCCCCACATAGAGAGTGGAGATCCGATATCTCTGTTGTGGTAGTGCGGCCCCATGCCGTTCCCAACCCGACGCGATGAGCCATGGTACTCGTGATAGTCGTTGCGCAGTTGAGGTGGCGGCGCGGCGCTAGCGCCGATCGCCGGATCGCTCCATCGCCGGATCGCTCCATCGCCAGATCGCTCCATCACCAGATTGTGCATGGCACATCTGACACCTGTACTAAGAGTATTGTCTTTTTTGTGGCCGGAGTTGATAAAGATAGCATCAATTGATATTGACGCAGGTCCTTCCTCTCTTATCAGTAACTAATTATGATCACGATGCTAGCTAGTTGACTAAAAGTCCCACAGATTTACACTTTCGTGACACATGCGTCTGTCGGTAGGCATTCGATAAGAGCATTGTCCGAGTTCCACATCGATGCGTACTAGTAATTCCTAGTACAGTTGTCCAACACCTAAAAGGCAATGGCTTCATAAACACGCGCGTCATTCAACATACTGTACCGCCCCTCGGGAACGCTTTGATCCCGCGAAACTTAGTAGCTCGGGCTTTGAACTCCGGAATAATAACCCTAGGAGCCATTACTCCCTGGTGCCGTTGTGTGGTATTAGAGAAAGCTTCTACACTTGGATCATCAAGGTGTATGCGAGATCCGACCAATGTGGGGAGCACACGAAGGTTGATCGGCTAACGCACCGCGGCCAAGTACCCCGTATCCGACTACCTCTCGGATGCGACAAACACGTGGCGCATAATGCATATCACAAGATTCAGACCTATCCTATTGGAATGCTCCTTGATAAGGCATCGGCTATTGCTTACTGTCCACTTCCGCAAAACCGATGCGCATCCAACCCGTTGAAGCCTGCCACCTAACTGAAGCTATGTCCCTCTGCGGCAAAGCTCCACACTATCCGTAGTCAATATGATCGGGAGATATAAACACCGTCATCGTTCCTCATAGGTTAAAGTGATCGCCTCACTACTTCAGATTGTGCTTGCGACACCTTCAACTCGATAATTTGATCTTCAACCAACCTAACACCACTACCACAAGATGGGTTCTATTAGCCATTGCGGCTGGAGGCGATTAAGTGTAGGTGTCATTGGAGGCGGCATCGGCGGGATGTCAGCTGCCATTGCGCTGCGTCGAGCAGGCCATGAAGTCACTATCTACGAACGTAACGATTTCGCTGGAGAGGCTGGAGCATCAGTATCATGCGCTGCGAATGGCACCCGTTGGTTGCATGAATGGGAAGTTGATGTAGAGAAGGGTGATCCGGTTGTTCTCAAAAAGCTCATAAACCGGGACTGGAAGACCGGCGAACCGGTCAGCGTATACGACCTCGATGACTATGAGGAACGATGGGGATTTGTCTATAATATGTTTCATCGACAATACATGCACAAGATGCTCATGGAATGTGCTTTACAGGAAAAAGGAGTTGGGACTCCGGCAAAACTATCAGTAAACCACTCCGTAAGATTCAACTCAATTTCACCCCATGCCTACACCATATTAACTATACTTGTAGTGTGAGAGTATAGATATTGAGACAGGTTCAATCTGTTTCACGAATGGTACAAAGGCTCAACACAATTTAATTGTTGGAGCCGATGGTATTGGGTCCGTAACGAGAAAGATTATCGGGTTGAACCCAGACAAAAGGCCCGCTGAATCTAGCTGTCTGCATGCCAACGTTTTGACGAAAGATGCAAGAAAACTAGGCCTCAAGGACTACTCACTCAATAGTGCCCTGGAATATTGGGGTGGTCAGGAAGGCAAGTGGGACAAGATTGTACTCTCCCCATGTAATGGCGGCAATCTTCTCTCATACTACTGTTTCTTCCCACGTTCCGTGGGAGATTACGCAAGCCATACTTGGGGCGGTGCCGACCTGTCTGTTGAGGAACTTCTCGCACCATTTCCTGAGCTCGATGCTCAAGTAAAGGCTCACCTTGCAATCGGTATTGAAATACAGCCCTGGCGACTCTGGGTGCATCAGCCCTATCCGTATCTTGTCAAAAACACCGTTGCACTTCTCGGTGATGCTGGTCACCCGGTAAGAGATTCCCCCATGAACCCTGTATTCTTCGCCATTTTGCTAACTCGAGGTGGTAGATGATGCCTCATCAAAGCCAGGGAGCTTGCATGGCAATTGAAGATGCGGCCGCTCTAGGCATTCTCTTCAATAAGAATTACTTCACTGGCGATATAGACGAAGCACTCGCAATCTACGAAAAGATTCGCTTGCCTCGTGTTACAAAGGTCCAGTCTTCTGCCGCCAAAGCGGCTTATAATATCAATGAACGAATTGGTAAGCCCAAGGTTCCAATGAAACGCGTGGTTGCTGTAGCTAACATAAATCGCCTTAGGATTTTCCAGTAACACATCATTGTCCAACTACAATGTCGAGGATGAAGCAGGCAAGTTGACAATTGAAGAGATGAACGGTTATGATATGTACAAGGACATTGACCAAGTCTTTGCTGAGAGGCGTGGTCTACCTTATACCGACAAATACGTTAAAGGCTTACCTTTTGGGCTCAAGCTATCGAACGGAATTACCATTGATCAATCTGTAGTATTCTAAGAGTTTCTTGTACAAAATATAGCATTATTCCCGCTTCAACCTAGTTCAATTCATACCCGGTGTGCTCTGGTAGCAACTTACTGTTATGGTCTCCTCAAGAGGCTCGTTTTTTATACCATTCTCAACCACAGAATAGATCGAAGTAGCTTCTCAATTTTCAGACATGCTTCTCGGCATTTTGATCCTTCAGTGCTGAAATTATGCCCGTTCGAGATAATTAAAACAGTAAGCTATCACTACCTCCTCAATAAACAAGGTACACAAAAGTTTGATTATGAGATTATTATAAAATTAGCCATCAACTACTAATTCGGCCAACGTCTGTTAACTTGTCGAGCTAGTATTACTTACAAAGTCGTTCACATAAGTAATCAATCTCCCAAATTCTTAATTCGCAATCAGAATGCGCACAGATATAATTGCTTTCAATAATTCAGGTTTCTGCCTAAGAAGAGTTATAAGGCGATTATTTGGGTCCAACCCAGAGGATCAACATCTACTATTCTCGAGCAAGCTTAGACTTAGGTAGATTGAGAATAACATTTCGCTTATCGGAAGGAGGGGTATCGCTTCTAAGCTACCAGGAAGTACCTAGGTTATTCTCGGAGTTCAACCAGCGGCGTTCCGCTACCCCAGACCACTGTGCATTAGCCGACACATTTGCTTACGGTTTGCACCTCATGGACAGTATCTCTTTGCAAGCTACCAGCTTTAGTTGTCTCGAGGCCACGAGGCTTTCCAGTACCATTTTGTACAACGGAGATAGGGTGAAAAGAATACGAGCATCTAATAAACAAGATATCCGCTAACACAAGCGTAGAAATTTCTCATGGCACGCTACAAGTCAACTGAGGAGTGCAAGAAGATCTTAGATCTGCTACTGAATTCATTTCAAGTGGACGATGATGCACTCCCAGCCTCAGTCCGCGGTAAAGTCAATAATGCCACTTTTATTGCAAGGCGTGATTTCCCTTATTTCCCTATTCCCTTCAAGGAAACGGAGACGGCTGCTGCCCTCAAAGCCTTTGAAGGCGCTACTGCTGCGGTATTGCATGACCTCAAATGCGGCTTTGAATCGCATAGATCCGTGACAATTGATTTGGAAAAGACTACTGCGTTCTTGTTCCAGGCGTATCTCGCTACTGTTGGGGGTATGGGTAAGCTTGATACTGGCGTCAAAGACTTTCTCAAGGGTGTGCATATCTTCATATTTCAATTTCAGATTGACTAATTTGCCAAAGATACGGATCTACTTCGAGCCCAATCTGATCCCTACCGACGAATGTCAGCCAACTTGTACGAAACGAAGAATAAAGGAGAATACTACCATATACATGGCTCTCTAGAGGCATCAACAACGCTCGCTATGATCGGTCTTCCACCATTCAGGCCAGATCTAGTGACTCATGACGACATCTCTAATGCAATAGAGGCTGCCGTCAGACAATTCAGTGTTCAAGAACTTGAGAATATGAATGCAGCATATAGGCAGGCTGGAGTGCCCGTGTTAAAGCATCAGGACTTCCTTAACACATCACACGTACGCGGCATCTCTCTATGATATTTACGAAATTTATGCTCATAAAGCTTGTCTAGGGAAAAGTCGCTGCAAAGGCCGATCCCTGGAGCGTCTCGGTTTTGGAAACATGCACGCCACCATGTCAACTTCCGTCAAGTGGTAATAATTCACCTCTTGCTGGAATCAAAGTGCTTGAGTTGTGCCGCATTATTGCCGGCCCAACAATTACGCGCATCTTGGCCGAGTATGGGGCTACTGTGCTCAAAGTTACCAGTCCCAACTTAAGTGACGTGCCATTCTTTCAGGTTGATGGCAACATGGGAAAACATGCGGCGGATCTAGATATCAAGACATTAGAAGGTAAACATAAATTTGAAGCACTTCTCGCAGATGTCGACATCGTTGTCGACGGTTACCGGCCGGGAACGTTTGATCGGCTCGGATATGGTCCCAAAGCTCTTTCTGAGATGGCTGTAAAACGAGGCAAAGGCATTGTATACGTCAACGAAAATTGCTTCGGCTATCATGGAGAGTGGGCGCATCGACCTGGATGGCAACAAATTGCCGATTGTGTAAGTTCTGCATCATCCATACCAATTTGAGCTTACAATATTAATTCCTGCCCTCAAGGTCTCAGGCGTGGCTTGGGAACAAGGAAAATTCATGGGCCTATCAGAGCCGATCGTACCGCCCTTTCCCATTTCGGACTATGGCACTGGCTGTATGGGTGCTATCACAGCTTTAATTGGGCTTCTACATCGCACAACGCGAGGCGGCTCGTGGCACGGCAAAGTGTCTCTTCTACAGTACGACTTGTTACTCTTTCGGGCTGGATTGTATTCGGAGGAAGTTCAAGAACAACTGAAGAGGTTAATGGGGCCAAAGTTCTTAGCTTTGCGCCACGGCAACAGCGTGGACCAGATCAGTGGTGTTGCATTGCACCAAATGCGAAAACAGTTTCCAGAGTTCTTTGCCAATCCGGATCTGACTGATCACTGGTACTCTGCAAAATACAAAGCCGATGTTCATGCTGTTTGTCCTGTTGTCGATATCGAGGGCGTAACGATAGGCTTCCACAGGGCAAGTCGACCAAACGGATCGGATCTGCCATCTTGGAATTTCGGCCCTGAAGAAGATATTCACAAAGAATCTCGCTGATGCCTGAGCGATATACCATAAGTACAATTCAGCATTCTTGTGGTCGTAATTAGTTGCAAGAAAATACGATGCGTATACTACTAAGACAAGAGCGATCACATCAACTACTGTCGTAACCGAACTACCCATTTAGTAAGCGTCAGATCAAGGCACATAATATGACTACCGGATCTTGCTTCATAAACCACGAAGACCATCTACATCGATTGTTGGCCGGAAAGATCGCAAGAAACTTGTTTCTATTCTTTTCATCGCGCTACGCCTAAGCGAGGTTAGGGGCGAATCTTGGGCATTTTAGAAATCGACTTTCGCTTGTTCCCAAATCCTTCAAGGTTGCCAGCCGCTTCGGGTTCAATGATTCCCGCTATCTCGGCAAAGAGCTTCTACAAAATCTTTTAGCGATTGGCCATGTGAAGAGATTGTGGAATACGGTACATAAATCGAGTATTTGTATCGGCCCTTTTGAACCAAGACATCTACTTCAAATGTGGTCAAAGGTGCCAATTGAGAGCATGTTTGCCCATATCATCTGAACCCTGTAGAATATTCTTTTCCTCTAACTCTTCTTGAGATGCTGTACATTAGAGGGCACCGCACGCTTCCAACAGCAGCTACGTGTTGAGGCCTTGGTCGCGTGCACCTTCCGCGAGCGGGTATTTTCCGAACCCTGTGCCCTGTTTGTTGGCTCATGAGCTTTGGCGACATTCTCGCTGTGCAATTACATAATTTGCGCATATCACAGGTGCGGGGAGGAACATAGCCGCATACGGGGCGCTGCGTTTGTTCTAGCACTAATTAGTAGTCGTTGTCATGCGGCATGATCCGCCACCATGCCACCTGCGCAGCCCTCTGCCGCCCCCAACGCGCCCATTTCAAATTAGGTTCGTTCCGCCACATTCCGATAACGTCTTTATTTTGCTTCGCCTTTTACCATCGATTTTCCTGGCTTCAAAATAAGAAGTTTATCCTCAAGGTACTATTGTCTCCGCTATCCTTACATTCCGCATTTGGTCAGCACCAGCAGTTCATATCGAAATGCTCGGAAAGGTTATTCTCGAAGAAGCGTTCGCTTTGCCTCGCCTGGAAGAAAAAACAAAGTGGTGGGCTAGTCTTTTCAGTACAGATGCCGAGAAACACACACGGGAAATTCAAGACTTAACCGACATTCGCCTCAAATTCGCCGACCGGTACGGGGTAGGCTACACAATTCTGTCATACACAGCACCGGGCGTTCAGGACATCTTCGAACCGAAGGAAGCGCAAGCTCTAGCTGTAGAGATAAACGACTATGTTGCTGAGCAGATCAAGCCTTTCCCGGATCGCTTGGGAGCATTTGCGTAAGATCCCCATTTTCTTTGTATATTCTTGTTCTTATGAGCTAACCATGAACACGAAGTACCTTATCTATGCATAACCCACAAGAGGCTGCAGAAGAATTGAGGCGAACAGTAACGAAGTATGGATTCAAGGGTGCTCTCGTCAACGACACCCAAAGAGCTGGCATAGACGGAGAAGATTACGTCTTTTACGATCAACCCGAGTGGGACATTTTCTGGCAGACGCTTGTTGAACTCGACGTACCTCTCTATTTGCATCCCCGAAATCCCACCGGTATCGTGTTTGAGAAGCTCTGGAAAGACCGCCAGTGGCTTATTGGGCCACCCTTGTCTTTTGCTGTTGGTGTTAGTCTTCATGCCCTTGGTATGGTAACGAACGGTGTTTTCGATCGCCACCCCAAGGCTCAGGTGATCCTTGGGCATTTGGGCGAACACATTCCTTTCGATATGTGGCGCATCAACCACTGGTTTGAAGACCGAAAGAAGCTTCTTAAGCCTGGTCTAGACTGTAAAAAGACCATTCGCGAGTATTTCAACGAAAACTTCTGGATTACTACATCTGGCCATTTCTCCACAACGACCCTGAACTTCGTCAAGGATGAAGTTAGTTCTGATCGAATCCTTTTTTCAGTAGATTATCCCTTTGAAACCTTTGAAGATGGTTGTACTTGGTTTGACAACGCTGAGATGAACACGGGTGATCGTTTGAAGATTGGTAGGGAGAATGCAAAGAGTCTGTTTAAACTCGGCGACTACAAAGACTCGAATGCGAAGGTAATCTAAACAGATCAATAACATTATTCCAGTATCTGTGGGCAGGTGCACGAAATCATATCCCCCCCGCTTCAAATTTTGACGAAACAGCCATTTGTGGATAAAAACTTTGTGGCTCCCACGGAAAAACGTGACTATTCTATGATGACGAGATTTGTAGAACCAAGCAGCCAGGTGTTAGCATAACCAATTAGTGATTTATTATGACCAGGGCAGCTATATCTTGACGTGTCTGCTGCTTGTTCCCGGTCTGCCTGGCTTCGTGGCTTCCAAGCCAAGTGCAAGCCCAGGTCTGCAGGCTGCCAATAAATCGGCGAGCGTTTTCATTCACATCCGATGGCTCTCGGCCGCTAATCATCGGATGGTGCACCGCGCCTTGTAACAATGTCGCGCTAGGTAAGCTTCCCGATATTTATTTGCGGGGCATGCGGGGATCGGGGGTTTGACAGTTTGACTCTATCGCTCTCAGCTATCCCCACCAAACCGACCTTATCTATTAGACGTCGGAACATAATAAGGCAACGGCGGCTCCTGCTCCATAAACAATATCCGCAACTCCGATTCAATCGTGGATTCAGCGACTTCCACATTTTCGATACCTCGATCACATGATGTCCTGAAGGGCCTTGGTATACACTAGGCTCACAATGCCTCGTCGGCCAGTAAAGCCACAGGACCGACAGCGGGTGGTGCGCGCATGCGACCTATGCAAAGCATCCAAGAAACGTTGTGATGGAATTCAGCCATGTAATGGATGCAAGCAAAAGGGTCGTGATGATTCCTGTCATTATACGGCAGGCCGACGACATCAGCCATTACCATTGCAGCAGTCAACCTCGTCTCAATTACCTCAACCCGGGCCCCCGATTTCGGTTTCTGACACGAACGCAACAAACGAAATCACAATATGCCCAATTCCCTCGTGGGATGTTCACAATCCCGGTGCCATTTCTCCAGATAGCACAGATCGACTGGACAATGATATTCGAGATTCATCTAGCGAGGCTATGGGGCAGCCACCAGTTATGCTGTCAAGCGTTAGCGGGGAGAAAGGCTAGTACATATTCCTTTAACTGTATCATGGCGGAAAAGGGTTCGCGTGGTTGCTTCCATCCTGGGTCCGGTTCTCTGAAGGCACAAGAGCTACAGCATGAATAAATAAGCTAATAGCATCTCTATCCAGTCTTCATCGGAAATACAGCAGCTATATCATTCTTGCGATTCGTCCAAAAAACGCTGGAACGCCATATTGGTCCTTCTTGCTTCACGGATGCCCAGGAAAGCCAAAAGCTCTTTGAAGCCGATACTACGGAGTTGGGTTCTAGCTCCTTTTGTGATGGGCTTAGTGTGGGGAGCCAAGGAAATTACATACAATACTACTTGGATGCGGTAAGTCCTCGCCTCTTGTCTTCTAAACTCTTTACATAAAGACTGATATAAGCTCAGTCGAGTGGACTTCTTGACTTATACTCACGCGAGGAAATATCTCAGATATTAGAGACCTACAACGCCAGGAATTCTAATACAGGGTCAGCGACTACCAAGAAAGTGAACAACCTGGAGACAGCGTCGCTGTTTCTCATGGTTGCTATCGGGGCACAATGCTCCGGCCCTAGCATAGGCGATAAAACTTCTGTGGCCGAACTATTCTCCCATGCCCGTAAGTTAGCGCTAGAGAAAATGCTCGAGAATCCTAGCCTAGAGCTCATCAGGGCATTCCTTCTCATGGCGTTTTATATGTTTGGGGCTTGTCGCCGAAACTCCGCCTTTATGTACCTAGGTGTCGCTTCCAAGGCTGCTGATATACTGGGCCTGCATATGTCCGCTCAGTATAAACATCTTTCGGCTGGTGCCCGAATCGCAAGGTACGTATCTGAAGATTGAACCTTGATTGCTTGCGATAGTTGAACCTAACCAACTAAATAACTATAATAGACTCCGTACCTCAAAGAGTCTACGAGTTTTTGATGTCGTTTGCAATTCCATCCTTGGCCGGCCAAGCAGTACTCCATCACTCCGATCAGGGCGTACCAGCTATGTTGATGACATCGCTAGTGTCAGTCCGGAATTCGAATATAGAGCACTTTCACTGGGGGCGACTTATGAGGTAGCCGCGATTCTAAATGCTGCTGTTGCCAAGTCAGCCGAGGGTGAACTCTACATAGAAACGGCGGAGGGGTTCGTTTTGGAGCTCCAACAACGGTCTCGGAACTTCCCATCAGTTCTGCGACAACCAAATAGCGGGGAAGCACCTGATAGTCGATATGTTACTATTGGGAACGTCCATGTCTCTGGGGCTTATTACTTTAGTGTCATCCTCGTAACACGGCAATTCTTGATACAGCACGTGGTCCCTCAGCTCTCCAATAAGTCGCGAATTTCCCTAGAACACTGTGGTACTGCAGAGTATGGTTCAACTGGGATATCCAAAATCACTCACTTGGCCAATGCATGCATTGAAGCAGCAACCTTCATGGCCCAAATGTGTTACCAAGTTATGAGATCCGGGCGCTTGATCGCCAACATGTGCATCGTAAAGTAATTAAAACATATACACTTAATGCAATGTATTGTACTAATAGCTAGCCAGGGCGTGGATCTTCGCTACCGGTCTTGTTCTAGGTTTCGCCCTCCTCGTAAACGATGGCAATAACAACTCGGAAAGACGTACAGCTTTCCTCAAATCACTTCACGTATTAGGGGAATTGAAGCGCTCGAGTCCACAAGCCGAGCAATATTACAGCATTCTTTCAAGTTTTCACCTAGCAATCAAAGCTTACAAGGAACGATTACGCTATGAAGAGCGCACGTCTCGAGCAAACCTAGTCGACCGGGTATTTTTACCAAACCTCACAGTTGATTTCGATGAGCCCGAAATGATCACTACACAGCTTCCAAGCCCTGATATTACAACATTGGATAGTTCGTCGGCAGATTGGCCCAATGAATTATCTTTGGAGGTGCTGAATGACATGGTTCCTATTGATCCCGTACTCATCGGGGAGAACGATGTCATCATGCGAATGTTGTGGGAGTCGGATAGATATGCGATGGACTATGCAGATTGTTCCTTACCCAACGTGGAACTGCATTTGGATACTCCAATTCAGGTGTTGGATAACTTAGTGTAACGAGATTTGGTCACTTGCAATTGCTTTCTTGTATGATCATACATGTAAACTTTAATTCAGCATAATATTATTAGAAAATGATCTGATATATGCGAAATTCTGCTCTACTTCGCATCGAATCTATGTTTCTGTCGATATTCTTCAAGCACGCCGTTATAATCCTCTGGACTATAGGGCGAAATCAACTCTTGGATAAACGAAGATTTTCGTCTGTTCTGAACACCAATATCCCTGAGCAGCATATCCGCGTATGGAATGCCTTCGAATACAAAATCTGGTAGACTTGCTCCATAGCCGCAAGGGTACCGCCACTTGCCCCACTGCGTGTGCATCATAATCTCGCTCGTGATCTGTTCTTGAGATATTGCTTCTCGTTCCAATTTGTCGTCGAAGAAAGCCGTTATCCAGAGTCCCTGTGTGCTAGCACAAATTGCGGTACTAACCGAGGAAACCATGCCGGCAAAAGCAAAGTTACGCTTCGCTATCAGAGCTGACGGAACCATGAAGCGGTAGTAGCGAAGCGGCTCGGCTGCCTTTTTAGGCTTGGACCGCAACGTTGGTTGAGTCTTGAGAATTGGGAACTGTTCCAAAACCTTCCTGTCATACTCGAGTCTGAGCGCATCCTGAGCCTTCCCATCAATGGGCAGACCCAACCCAAACTCGTCTAAGCCAGAAAATGTAATAGAGGATTCTTTCTTCCATCCGGTCGAACAAATCATCGCATCTGTCATGATTGCCTCGCCATTCTCGAGCACAACCTGACCAGGGGCGAGGCGTGCAATATTCTCGACATGCACCCGTACTTTGCCGTCGCGGACCATGTTAAAGAAGCTTGTGTTATAATTCAAGATGCTCAAGCCACTGCCAGTCCAGAAGACGGGAAACCAGGGTTTGAGCTTTTGAAGCTCGGGGTGATCGTCGTATTGGTTGCGTTGTAAAACGTCATTACCCATCACTAGAACAAAGCGTGTAATTAGTAAAAGGTTCAGCGAATACTTTTTATTAAGGAATACCTTACTTCTCCAAAACCCCTTGACTAGTAGCCGACCGATAGTGGTCTTCTGTAAGAAACGACGCACAACCCCATATCCATCCTCATGACCCCATGG
Organism: Ophiosphaerella herpotricha; assembly: GCA_028458525.1. Taxonomy (NCBI): domain Eukaryota; kingdom Fungi; phylum Ascomycota; class Dothideomycetes; order Pleosporales; family Phaeosphaeriaceae; genus Ophiosphaerella; species Ophiosphaerella herpotricha. The sequence goes on from JALNQK010000088.1 coordinate 44,569, forward strand.
GCAAGGGCTAAACCACGATAGCGCCCTGATATTGAGAATCGTATCAATGCGATGCTCCAATGGGGTAACTTTCCGAGGCGCAATCCAAACCGGGCCTGTGCTATCTGGCTTGATGATGAGATCGACCGTTGCACCACCCTCAACCATGGCGTAGGCAACATCATATGCTGATTTGGCGCCACCAACAACAACCACTTTTTTGGCATCTTCCAACTCATTGGCGCGTTGACAGAAGTCTTTCGCGTGGAAGAAGGGCCTGTCGAAGCTGTCGGCATCTTGATATTGGGGAATATTAGGAGTCGATGTTAGTCCTGTAGCAAGAATAAGTTTAGTCGTGTAAACCTTTCTCTCCGCGGTTGATGTTGTCACTGTCAGCGTCCAACCGGATTCCGTAGATTCTACTAGCCCAACGGTGGAGTCGAACTGGAGTCGGTCATAAATTCCATAATGCTTTGCGAAGTCGGTCAAATACCGATGCAATACAGCACCAGGAATATGTCCAAGGGGTTCGATACCATACTTCTCCTCGGTCATAGGAAAGTCAGGAAACTCATAACTACCAAGCATATTGTTGGACTTCAATCCTGGGTACAATCGCGCCTCCGACCATGTGCCCCCTACCGTCTTATTGGACTCTAGAATTGCAATCCTTTGGTTCGGATGAGATTGAATATAAGCCCGAGCAGCACCTAGTCCAAACCACCCTGGAGAATCATTTGTTAGCGAATGACAGATGCAATCGTTGGTCAAATGTGTAGTAGTAACAAACTACCAGGGTAGCTTACCGGACCCAACAATTACCAGATCGTACGAGTCGAGCATCGCCATAGGCATAAATGGAGATAACTTTCTCAGAGGTGAAGAGGTAGGGCTAAGTAATGCCACCCGGTGCAACCTATCAAGATTGGGATGTGAGAATCAGGTGCGTATCGTATGTAGAGCAAATCAAGGTTATATGAAGTGGTACGGATGACACTGGCATGAAATAGTATGAGCGCACTGGCTTCCGGAGTTGCTCTCGTATCGCTAAACTCTAACTCTAATGTGCGGTTACCCGAATAATATAACCAATCACGAGTCGCCTGTTGAAGCGGTGTCGCACGGTTATAAGGAGCGTACATGAGCCTAGCGTCGGATAGCGTACCGGCCGATGGCTCAAGACCTGTCGGCTAGATAGCGATAACCTAGACTTCACGTTGCTCTGCTAAATTCCTGGCTCCTTGCGATTTCGGATGTCAGGCGCTTCTAGTGCCATTAGATAGCGGGTGGTACCACTTCGTTGTTACTTGGGAATAGTGCAACTTCCTACCCAGGCATTATCAGTCGCCATCCGATACTTACCATAGCATAGTCTGCAGCTTAGCAACTAGCAATACCCTTGTCCTGAGTAGGACCTAATTCGTCAAGACTCGCTTCTTTGAGCCGCTCCAACAACATCCTCCGCCTAGGGAAATGCCATCCTCTGACTTAGCAACAAATTATTAGGTCATGGCGGTGTCACAAGCAAGGCATGATTACACGAACATTGAATTTCAGTAGGAATACCGAACCAGCCGATGCTATTGAAAGAAAAGGGTTGAGTGTATTATGCCGGACTAATTACTCCATCGATGGTGCCAGCATGGAGTCCTCCGGTGATTTGTATATCGGCAGCCGTTGTATGTCTCGAAGCATCGCTAAGAAGATACACAATAGCTCCGGTGAGATCATTTTGTGTACTCAGTCTTTGGAGAGGTGGTGCAAGCCACATCTGGTCACCCTCTCGCTTGGACTTTGATGCCCTCACATTCCGGGTCATTTCAGAGTCGACAAATCCTGGCGAGATGGTGTTTACTCGAATCCCATGCTTAGCTAGTTCAACACCAAGTGCCTTGGAAAGCATGAGAATTCCTCCTTTGGAAGCATTATATGCTGCCATTCTGTAACCCGGAAGCCCGATGTGAGACGATTGTGAAGCAATGAGAACTATACTTCCACCAGATCCCTGCTTGATAATCTGCTTAGTGACCAACTGCACGGCGAAGAATGTTCCACGGACCTAAATCGCGTCAGAAAAAGCGGTAAATATGGTGGGCGGGATAAGGGCTTGCATTAATCTCCTGAATACGAGTGAATTCCTCCCAGGTTTGATCCACGAAGGGTTTATCAATGGCAATTCCAGCTGCCGGTACACATCCATCGATTGTTCCAAGACTCTCCAAAGCTTTTGCAAAGCCTGAATTGAGGCTGTCCTGGCTGGTAAGATCGGTTTGGTAATAATAAGTTTTTGTGCCAAATTTCGAGGCCAGACCTTGAAATTCTTCGATAGGACGCTCTTGGATGTCCAAAACGGCGACATTGCCTCCCATCTCGCAAATTGCACGTGTCGCAGCGAACCCGATTCCCTGAGCGCCGCCAGTAATAAGATAGTTTCGGCCTCGCAATTCAAACATGGGTCGCACGTCGTCAAGTTTATCTGCCATGCTGATGGAAGTAGCGTTTTGGTTGAGGTGAAATTGGTTACCTTGGGCGTGAAAAAGGTCTGCCCACGTTTTAGCAAACGACGTAGATCCAAAAATATAGTTCGGGAGCTGCACAGTCAGCTCTTGGTTTAGTGAGCCTAATGCCCGAAGCCGCCTCAAGCTTATCTTAGATCGGCGTCGGCATTGTTCCTCCTGCAGGAGCCCACATCCGACCTTGGTCACAGCCCTAAAGAATCTCAACCGTGGGATGTGTGGGTCGGCGGGGAAGCGCGAAACTGACACCGGAACCGACGCCGCAAGGTAAAAAGCGCGCATATTAAATTCATGTCATAATTTGGTCTTTGCCTGTCTCTTCATACTAACATTTGCAGTACAATCTTGACCACAACGTCCTGCCCTCCAGTCTACGACGAACATTATTAGGAATCTCACCAACCTCGCAGTACAGCTGCTTACTTTTCCGTTTTATAATATGTTCAGGGACATCTCAAAGCCTCCACCACCATTGCCTCTTAACGAGCTACATGAATTGGAAACGGGCGTTTTCTTGTTATCTCCACTTAGCCGGAGAGGCCACGGCCCTGGAATCATTCTTCTTGTTCCAAGCACGGATGCATCCACAAAAATTGTGGACGGCGTTCCATCGCACCTAGTCAAATGGGCCGAAGAAGGGTATGCAGTGGCCGAGATTCAACAGCAGGCCTTGGTGAAGGATGCAGAGAGTGTTTTAAAGCGAGCAATCGATGCCTTGAGGAACAATCCAAAATGCCAACCCAAAGGTAACTTTGGAGTTGTTGGTGAGTCACTACGCACCGGTATTGGCCGTTTCAGGGAGGTACTAATTGAAATTGTTTGTATAGCCTACGAAGCTGAATGCTGGAACCTTACCGCAGAAGCCATAAATAACATTCCAGATATTGTGGCCACAGTGATCTACGCGGACACTTCGCAGCAAAGCTCTATACTAGACTCAAATGTGCCCGCCATACATCACCTAGCAGGCAAAGGGAGCGATAAGCCGCTAAGATCGGAAGCGCTGACTATATATCGGTATGCTGGTGTTGAGTCTTACAAGTTTGCAATCCCGTTCCAAAGTTCGTTTCACTACAATTCTGAGTCAATTTCACACACCCGAAGCATTACACATCTCAAACGCTTTATGAATGGGCCATACTTTGATCTTGAACTCATATGGGACGAGCATACCTACTACGAATTTGCAGACCGTTCTGTTGAGCACACAATGAGCACCATGGTACAAGAACCATATGTTAACCATGTACCCACTGTAAGTGTTCATGTTTGTTTTCCATTGTTTCGCATACTGATGCTCGTATGTAGCTTACGGGTGGAGTAGGCCGTGGCCCATTGACCAGCTTTTATCGACACAATTTCATTTTCAACAACTCCGCCGATACAACCCTTGAACTTATCAGTCGGTCCATCGCTATCGACCGCATCATAGATGAGTTTATCTTCATCTTCACGCATGATCGCGAACTTGACTGGCTGTACGTGACTATAATCGTTTGATCCTTTTTTTCCACACGAAGGGACGTTTTAGAGCTGACAAAATTTCACAAGATTACCCGGAATCCCGCCCACCGGCCTCAAAGTTGAAGTTCCTTTCACAGCGGTTGTAAATATCCGTGGTGACCGCTTATATCACGAACACATTACTTGGGATCAAGGCACGGTTCTTCGCCAGCTGGGCTTACTCCCAGAATACCTTCCATTTCCATATCCACTACCAAACGGGAACACTCCAGCACCGGGCAAGACTTTTGAGTATAAGGTGCCAGTAGCAGGCATAGATACAGCGAACAAGATGCGAGATCGAAATTCGGTGCAATCAAACATGATGTTTGGCTTTCAAGTTAGAGAGTTGTAAACACCAAGGTTCATACTAGCGAAAGATCTTATTACCATGCATTTCACATGTAATATCAAAACAGTGGAGCCTGTGATATAATATAATTAAATTGAGCGAAAGCTTGAGTAGCATTATAGCTTGTCCGTACCGCTTTTCGGACAACGACAAGGTTGAAAGCCATCCGAGTAAGTGTTGCTTGTCTATGATGATGTATGAAACCCCCGAATCGCAGCACTCAAAATTGTGGGCAAACGAGGTCACTAATACTCATAAAATTTGTTATTACTTGCGGCCCACCTGTCCTAAAGACACAGATGCATCTCCTCACTCTTTACCCTATTTGACCTTCTAAGCGGCGGTCAAAACGACGCGTCCACTGGTGAGTGAGTTTGACTTCGCCTCAATGACAATCTCTCCCGAGGCTCCTGGTTCGGATCGCACGATTGCAAGTGCAAGCCCACTGAAGGCCTTACGACTTAATGAAGGGAATACAACCTTGTCAGTGGGATCGCCATTGTCTGTACTAACAATCTTGCCAGGGCCAGAGACAACCGAAAAGGTTATTTGGTTGCTCGCCTGAGGAACGACAGTGCCGGAGGCATCAACGACGGAAACAGTGACAAAGGAGAGATCTTGGCCGTCACCGGCGATCTTAGATCGATCTGCTGTAACGTTGAGAGCAGTAGCAGCCCCCGCAGTCTTACGAGAATCGGTTGCCCACTCTTTGCCATTCTTGTAAGCGACTACGCGGATAGAACCGGGCGCGTAGGTTACATCATCCCAGCGGAGTCTGTAATCGTACTGGCCCCTCTTCTTCCTACCAGCACTCACATTGTTAACAAAAAGCTCAACCTCATCGCCGGATGTGAAGACATGAACTGGAGTCGCTTGTCCGACACGATCCGGCCAGGTCCAATGCGGGAGTACATGAACCATAGGCAGATCTGGACGCCAGCGAGCTTGGTACAAGTAGAAACGATCTTTCTTAAATCCTGCGAGATCGATGATGCCAAAATATGAGCTGCGACTGGAATCATATGGTGTAGGTTCGCCAATGTAGTCCCAACCAGTCCAGACAAATTCTCCCGCTGCATAGGAATGCCTATCCAGTTGTTCAAACACTTTATCTGGTGACGCTGCCCAACTAGGAGAGTAAAGGTCGTAGGCGCTAACGTGCCGGGAAGTCGAATTGCCACCCACTCCGTTTGCAACGACAGCAGTCTTCTCTTTGGTGACGGGGAAAAGATACACTCCACGTGAGCTAATTGTTGATGCGGACTCGCTGCTCCAAGCCATCTTGTTGGGATACTTGCTGTGGAAGCCTGGGTAGGCACTATTCCAAGAAGCACCGTTGCCCTCACCCTGGTAGTTCAATCCAATGATGTCGATCGTATCAGCCAATGCAGAGCCCGGACCTGCACCATTCATTGCTACCGTGGCTAGTCGTGTAGGGTCCTCCGTGTGTACAATGTCCTGGAGCAACTTTCCGGTGGCACCACCTTGCGCATTGGATTGTTCTGGGATCTCGTTTCCAATACTCCATGCGATGATCGAGGGATGGTTGCGATCGCGACGGAGGAAAGAACGGGTATCCGGCTCATGCCAGTCCGGGAAGATGAGGTGGAAATCGTTGGATGTCTTAGCGTTATTCCATGCATCGTAGAGCTCATCCAGAACCATGAGCCCCAGTTTATCGGCAAGCTCGAGGAATTCAGGTGCGGGCGGGTTGTGCGATGTCCTTAGCGCATTATTGCCCATCTCTTGAAGCATCTGGAGTTGGCGCTCAGCAGCTCGAGTATTCCAAGCTGTACCGATGGATCCCAAGTCGTGGTGGTTGCATGTGCCTTGTATACGAACAGCTTGTCCGTTGACATAAACGCCAGTATTTGGGTCATACTTGATGGTGCGAATGCCAAAAGGTGTCTCGTAGACATCAACTGCTGCTCCGCCGATCGACACTGTGGAGACTGCTACATATTGGTTCGGCTTCTGCGCCGGAGGAGGTCCCCAGAGCTTTGGATTCTGGACCGTAGTGGAGCCTTTAACTGTTGCTTTGGACTGGCTTCCAACAGTCGCCTTCGCTGATGGAAATGTTGCCACTGCCTTGCCTGATGGTTTCCTGGTTACGGGATCGAGCTCGAACACATCGGTGACCACATCCACTTGCTGACTGCTGTTGCCCTTGTTTTCAACTTCAACAGCAATACTCAGCGTGGCCTGTTGTGCTGACACCGTAGGCGTGGTGATGTAAGTTCCATACTGTCCTACGTGAACCGCATTGGCAGTAACAAGCCAAACATTTCGGTAGATTCCAGCTCCGGGGTACCAACGTGATGAATCCAGTGCATTATCGACTCTTATGGCAACTTGGTTATCGCCAGCTTTAGCGTATGGAGTGAGATCGAGGCGGAATGAGTTGTAGCCAAAGGGCCACCCTCCGACAAGGTTACCATTGAGCCAAACCGCTGCATAAGACATAGCACCATCGACATCGAGGAAGATTGACTTTCCAGGGTTAATAGTAGCCGCATCAAGCGTAAGTGTTCGGCGATACCATCCTACTCCGTTGATGGGAAGACGACCTGGGCCCCCTCCGACACCGGGAGCATCAAATGGTCCCTTGATAGCCCAGTCATGCGGTAAGTTGAGCTGCTCCCAGCTTTTATCATTGAAGTCGGATTTCACGTAGCTGACATTGTTACCTGGAGCAGCTCCGGAGGGGCGCTTGTATGTTGATCCGCTGAGGAAGTTGTTGGCGCTGGGTAGAATCCATGGTTTAAGCGTGCTATACGTCAAGGAGTCGGGGTTAGAAGTGAACCGCGAAAATCGCCATCCAGCGTTGAGAGAGGTGCGCTCGCGGCCGGTCGCGGCGGCGCGTGGTCTATTGATCGTGTGCGCTGATGTAGCACTGAAAGCAATTGAAGCCAATAAGCCGAACAACAGGTATCTGTAAAACATCCTGGAGCTGGATGTCATGGTGAGTGGTAGAGAGGAAGAGGCCGGTTGAGGTCCGGCGTCCAAGGGCTACACATTCAGTTTGCAAGATCAGGCACGCATCCTGTTGGACCCAAGGGGTAATTATATAGATTCACCTGCCCAATCATGCCGCAAGTCCTGCATGTGACATCACATAGTGGAGCGTGGGCCACGGGCTATTCAACCTCCGCCTCCCATAAAGCTTTATGCTGTACCCGGCGGAGAAATCGATATAGCAATAGTGCCGTAGTAGTAATTAACCCGCTGTTGAATGATCTCGCCAAAGTAGACTAGCCCTTCGCAGAAGGTAGTAGGCACTACATTGTTTTCTCCACAAGGCAGGGTGCGGGGTGGCGTGCTCGGCTGTATGTCGATCGGAGTCCTGTCCGGCGGCAGCTCCACCCCATGTGGCAACTGTTCCGGCTATATCGTATGTCGCTTGCATTGTCGCGAAAAGGCGGGAGAGCACAACATGAAGGCGTGCCGTAAATCCCCATACTTCGAACATATCACAAGATCCTCTTGCGCTGGTGCTCCGATAGCACAGAGGTCACGAACCATCTACTACACCCTCAGTGAAAGCAAAGCTTGGCATTTTTTACAGTCTGGATCTTTAGGGTGACACCAGCGAGCAAATGTGTAGCACAGCAGGAGCCAATGACCCACGTAGATGGCAATCGCGAAAACAGGTCGGATAACTACGAATGAGCATGCTCTGCCGCCGCGTGCTGCCAAGCTGCTCTTCCCTTGTCTGACTTGGCTTGATGTTAACATGTGCACGAGTACGCCTTTCACGATTTTATTTGCGCAATGGAGGGTTGCGCTCTGTCTTTGAAACTGCTCACATCAACAATCTACAATAATAAATAAAGGCATGAGTAGAGTTGATGTGTCATGAAATTCGTAAGCATGTTTGATTGGCACTTACTGGCCATCGTCGAATCGATTTACCAAATGAGGAAAGTTATTCACTTTGGTTATTTTGATGGTTAGGTGTAGGGCGAACAATGTTATGATGACTTCCTTGATTAATTGGAGATGCACAGTGCTAAATACGAAAGCTACGCGTACACTTGCGGCTTTGGGCGCCTTGTAACTTGATGACCCCAAAGCCTTCTCATCTGTATAATCTTTTCAGCCGCAGATCCACCAACATGCACGCATGCGCCTAAAGTATCAAATCAAGTCTCCTGATATTTTAGGTGCCGAGCGAACCCATTGGCCGGGTTAGGCAACGCCTCAAACATATCCTCTGTCAGCTTGCTTCTCATTCGCTGCTCATCCTAAGAATAACTCCGCCACTCTAACCCTCTAACTTGTCGAAGAGTATGGAGCATCATGCCTACAAGGCGCAGCAGTAAGAAGGGGAATGTTTATTTTGCAACGTCTGGGCAAACACGGATTAGCCAACAACAGGTCACCACAAGTACGCCTAAGGCCACTGTCAGCCCCAACTCTATGAAAACGCCATCATCATGGCTGACATCAAGTAACAGCGCATAGTAGATGCCCTTTTCTCTATTTGAGAAAGTGTTGTTTTGTTGGGATGAGTTATAAGTCCAAAGTCGGATCTACCGGTCCATGTATCTTCACTGCACTTCAAGCCCTCCGTTCATACAATTCAGGCCAACCATTTGCATCCGAGATCTACAATCATGGCACCAGTTTCATTCCTTCTTTTCACCAGCATTCTTTCCACTTTAGTGGCTGCTGCTCCAGCATCTCGTGCTCCAATCCTCCAACCACGACAACGCAACGGAACAGTAGGAACTACATTCGCCGACGTGGTTCCATCTGCCAATTTGAAATGGGTCAACTGCTATTTACCAAAGTTCCAATGTGCCTATCTAACAGTTCCTCTGGACTATGAAAACACCAAAGTCGGAACTACAAACGTTGCATTCATCAGGTATCTAGTTGATGAAAACGCCGAAGACCTATTATTCAATCCAGGTAGGATGTTAAACCTATCTCCGCGCAGTATAGAGGAGCTAAAGTGAATTGCAGGTGGCCCTGGTCAATCTGGCGTCGAGCAACTTTTGGGGTTCGGCCCAATATTTGCCAAACGATGGGGCTATAACCCAGTCGGCTTCGACCCAAGGGGCGTTTTCTTAACAGCACCCAGACTAGAATGCCCTAATAGCAACAGCACGACGCTCAAGCGCAGAGCCACTCATGACCTTGGTGATCTAACTGAGGCCTGGAACTCCAACCTCAAAAAAAATCAGGATTGCACGATTGCAAACAAGGATACACACGCAAAATATGTCGGAACATCAGCAGTTGTTCAGGACTTGATGCACTTTACCAAATTGCAAGCAGCCGCAAGAGGTAAAGATCCTGAAAAGGCACTCATCAATTATTATGGAGTCTCGTACGGCACTGTCATCGGGCAAACACTCGTAGCTATGTATCCTGACCGAATCCGCCGTATTCTTCTCGACGGGAATGTTTATGGTGTTGCTCACTACCAGGGCTGGGAACCATCTGGGAATGACGATTGGGCTCACGCAATTGAGCTTTTTGCCAGCCTATGTTCCCAAGCTGGGGAAAAGTGGTGTGCTTTGGCGGATGGCAATAAATCTCCTCAACAGGTAAAGGACATCTTCGACACTGTTGTTTTCGGATTGAATCAACCCAAGAGATCCGAGTTCTTGGGTGCCATTGGCCAGATGCTATACGTCCCAAGCTCCAACGACACGGGCTATCTTTCAATAGTCAATGCCACAGTAGAAGCAGCACTTGGCCTTGTTCCATCAGCAAAGTTGGCAAAAAGAACCACTTCACCTTGGACAGCTGAACAGCAAGAGGTTGCACTCGGTACTATCACAGGTGTTGATATAGCTGGAAGATACCCTTGGAAGACATACGAGCAGTGGAAAGCAGCAGCCGAAAAGGTCGAGGCTACAGCTCCATACGGTGCCTTGCCATGGGCCGCAACCAATGGGTAACTCTTCACTCCTAAGCTCGTATATAACATGACTCGCTAACATGTGAGATCCAGTCTTATCGGTGCCGGCTTTGGAATCATCCCACCCAAAAGCCAACTCTTTCCTGGTTTCAAAGCCATAACTCCAAAGGCTCCGGTCCTGTTCGTCAACACGCTCGGCGATCCAGTCACCCCGGCCAGCTCTGTTCATAATATGAAGAGGCTCTTCAATGGATCAGGTGCCGTATTTGTTGACGGTCCCGGCCATTCGGTCTCGGCTGCGCCCTCCAAGTGTGCCAACGCGATCATTGCGAAGTACTTCGCCGATGGAAGCGTGCCCGAAAAAGACGTGCTATGCAAGACAGACGTCAAGGCGGAATACTATTTTGGCGGGCCAGCTGAGGCGTGGACTAAAGAGTGAAGATTGATGTTGGACTTCTAAACCCTTGATTTTTCGTTATTAGATTTTAGATTTCATCGTTGCGGACAAATGTGCGGGTAATTAAATTGGCATTTTCCTGGTTCATTTCACATCAATAGGCAAATAGACCCTACCCCGCTTCTCTTATGAGTTTATTGCGCTTCATTATTCCTGCGAACCAAGTAATCTTGAGCAGGAACTGAATATGGATGTACAATAGCCCCAAGCACCAGAAGCTACATTGATGAAACAGTTGAAGCGAGCATCGTGACAATTTTATGCTACGAAACATCATTGGCCGGCGGGGAATGACGAGCCAAAGCAGAGCCAAAACAAGGAACACGATTGCTTGGTAAGACAGAGAACAGACACTACTGGTAGACTTACACAAGCAATCGGAAGTCGGGGTTCCGGTATGCACGCTGCTTAACAAACATGCTGAGCACGCCCACCCGCCGACGTTGGCAACACAGCGGCTCGCTCAGCATTTGTACTACGACCAGCCCCAGTTTTTGAAGATGAAGCGACTACAGCTACACCCCCCACTCCGAAGACTCCTCTTGCGCCGCCGCGCATCATGTCGCAAAAGCCAATCCTCATCTCCGGCGGGGGCATAGCTTCGCTGCTCCTCGCCCACGCCCTCCGACGCTCCAACATTGCGTTCCGCGTCTTCGAACGCGATGCCTCCATCGTGTTCCGCGCTCAAGGCTACCGGCTGCGTCTATCCAAAGAAGGACTGGATGCCATCGAGTCTGTTCTCGGGCCAGAAGGCTTCCGGAAATTCTACGACGCCTGCGGTAAAACGGGTGGTATGGGCTTCGCGGCCATCGACCCCCTGACAGGCGAGTCGCTGGGCGGAGAACACGCCAGCGTCGCGCGCGAACCCCTGGTCAGCCGCGATGGAAAGGTCGTAGGCATTTCACGAGGCGACATGCGCGCGCTGTTCCTCGAGGGCGGCGAAGAGCACATTCGCTGGTCGAGCCATGTCGTAGGCTACGAGAAGACGAGCCACGGCGTGCGGGCCGTCTTCGCAGATGGCAGCACGTCGGAAGAAGGCAGCATGCTCATCGGCGGCGATGGCGTCAAGTCTGCCATTGCCAAACAGCTCACTAACGGGGCCATCAAGGTGTATGACCTTGGCGCTCGTGGGATACACGGCCAGGCGCCTACTGCTGCGTTCAAGGGGCTGGGAGAAGGCGTCTTTCGCTTGGTAGATGACAAAACCCAGCCCAATGGCAGTGTCTACCTCATCACCAATGTGCGCGCCAAGGACATGGATAACCCAGATGTCGTCTTCGGCTGGACAATGGGAGGCACACCAGGCGTCATCAAAGCCCCCAACGATGATTTCTCCATCGTTGGTGAGGTGGCGGCAGGTATTGCGAAAGACCTGACGAGCCACTGGCATCCGCGCGTCAAGCCGCTTTTCGACAATATGATAGAATCAGAAGCTGCATTCTGGAAGATCACCTGCTCGTCGCCTGATGGCGTACCAGAATGGCCCAATGATCCGCGCGTGACGCTGATTGGAGATGCGGTACATGCCATGACGCCTGCTGGCGGTAACGGAGCCAATACCGCAGTCATTGATTCTGCACTCTTAGCCAAGTTGTTGATTGAGGCTGGTGGGTACAGAGAGGGTCTGACCGAAGCATATGAAAAGGAAATGCGCATATACGGAAGCGAGGCTGTCAAGAAGAGCTATGCACACGCAACTGAGCAATTTGAGGCAAAGATTGATGAGTATACGCCGTTGATATAATAGCATAATTATCCTAGAATTGTGGTGTTCACATTGTGTGTGCACGTAAATGCGCACAAGAGTCGGGACTGAAGGTTCTCTGTTGATTCGACCCTGTTGTAGCATTCCCCCCGGAATCACAAAATTCAAATTGCTAGGGCTTCTCCTTGTTTCCAACTTCCGTCTAGCCTGAGATTCATAACAAACCCCGAAATCATACTAGAAAGACTGCGACGCCACGTAGCAGGAGTCTTTAGAAGACAGTGATTCGACAAGTTGAGACATTTCCGACCGTTCCATTCAATAAGAGCAAGCTCATTCATATCGCCTCCCTTTCTCCACTCTTTTCCCTTGTGTCACTGGCGCAAAGGCAATCTTGCCTATGTCGCTACCACTTTGCACGTCGGCAATCATGACTTTCAAACTGCCCAGCCTTTTCGTTTTCTCAGGTCCATCCTCTACACTACTCCCATCTTTGTTCCAATCCTGAAAGAACACTGAATCTCTGGTCAAACTGCTGGCGAATCCAAAGATAGAGGGCGCTCGACACTTGATGTGCATGACGAGGGCGAAGATGCCTGCGAGGAGCATAATGTATACCGAAAGGAAATACAATGTAAGCCAGGCATAGTCCACTGCGTGTACAGGCGGAAGGGAGTAAGTAATCGCAGAAGTCGTACTTTGCATAGTTGGGCGTTCCGAAGCGTAACTGAAATCGCGACCCATAGCACTATCCCCTGCCCACCCAATCTTCCATAGTGTGTTCCAAAGAAGCGAAAAGCGTCTTTCAAACGTTCCAATATCCAGCTCGCCTATGTTGGGGGACTGGGTACCGAAGTCTGCGAAAACCACCGTCAATGGGTTGTAGAGGTAATTCTGTGTACGCGTACTATAATACTGCTCATCTTTTAACATATCCATGAAATAATGGAACGAACTTTCGACTACACGCTCCTTATCAAGCACAACTTGTGCGACGCTTGCAGGCGGATTTGGCATTTCCCTCAACGCCCAAACTCCGCAAATTGCCTTGCCTAGCGCACCCTTCGCAATACAAGTCACATTAGCATCAACATACATGGTCTTGGCTGTACAAAGTGTAGCCATTAAATTTTTTTTTCCGGTTAATGGGTACACAATTTCTGGTGAGGCGAAAACGAACTCGGAGGCGTTTTTGGTCGTGGTCAAATTTGACAATATTCGCGCGACAAGAAAGTCTCGGGCCCGTGTACCTGAGGGCCGTTGTATGAGACTTTGATAGTTACGTCCTGTCTTCTGCAGTAACCAGCGATCTGCATCAGAGGAGCTATCTATCGCTGAGTATCCGTTATCGAGCTTAAACCAAGGGATACACTAGATAGTTAAATCACGCAATGTCACAAAGTTCAGTATCGAACCACTTACAGAGAAACTTTGGTAACTAGAGGAGATTGTGAAGGTTGTGTTTGCGACAAAGTCACGATGCACACCAGCTACTCGATCGCCTAGCAGACTAGAGTAATTCATAACTTTCCGATCCCAGGGAGTCTCCAGCCATCGATGTGGGTCCTTTGGGTTGTAGCCAGTGAGATATTCAAGGTTAGGAATGCGCACGTTTCCCCAGGGATCCATTGACGCCTGTATAGCTGCAGACCTTTCGCCGCCCAGCATCTCGATTATTTCCTTTGTGCCGTTGTCGTTAGGATCAACATATTGGGTGTTGGATACATAATCGAATAAACACACGGTATATAAAGCGCGGATAGTTTGTATCTTTTGTGGAGCTTTTCCTCCGAAGTATGTGAGATTTAACTGGGTTGACAAACTAGAATTGTAGTAGGTCACATTTCCATTATATGTTTCCCAACTGGGTCGAATATAAAGACCTCGGAACGACGCTTGAGAGCCGAGCGGGTTAAAAGCCCAAAGGAGTATCAACGCGACAGATGAGATTCGGAAGATCGACCAACGGAAAATGGTGATCAGGGTGTTCGCCATCTATTCCACTCGATCAGCAACGTGAACACATACTTTAGGAGGGGTTCTATACTGTAAGCGACCCCAACAGCTGCTCAAGCGTCTAAGGCTGTTAGCACATGTTTGTATAGGACGTAAATACGTGGGTGCAGTTACCAACAGCGATACTCCGCTTTCAGCTTTCCACTCAGCAAAAGCCTTCACAGCATTGCTCAGAACGCCTGAAAAAACGATCGGCCATATTGAAGGAGCTATTTTTGACGCTTGCAGGACACGATTTGACCAAGCACTCTCTGTTTTGCCATCAAGTGAAGCGATGCTTGACCCCAAGGCTATATCAACATCAGCATCCTAACAAAGTCCGGCCATACTTCATAATATGTAAACCATACCAAGGAAACACAGAGACAGGAAGATACTGAGCAAATCCCACGTTAACCAGAATGGCTGTTGCCCTTTCCAAACTACAACTCCAGAGGGTTCCCTCTTGTTGCTATTTAGAGCTATTCCATTCACGGTGGGTATCCGGATATCGCCATCGTCATGGCTCTCGGGCTGTGGTCCTTCCTGTTGCAAGCCAGAAGACTGCGGCTCGAGAAGGCGAGTCGTTGCCTGCTGCAGGTCAAGCAGCTCTACGTCAACCGAGTCCGTGCTCGTATCCGTATCGAGTTGGGTGTAGGGATGAGGACGAGGTCGGTATGTCATCGGAATAGTTGTTAATTCAAGCTATACAAGAACGCCTTTATACATAGATAGAGCACCGCAAGTCTCGCCCGCCAGCGATTAGCGATACTTGAGGGATGCATTGCTGTACATGGTCTTGGCAACGCTTTCAGCTCGAGTGGCTGAGCATGTTTTGATCGGGTAGTCATTTTCAGCCCGATGCCCGGTTACTACAAAAATAAAACGCTGGATGCACCCACCTATTTTCCACTTATCAAAGATTAGTGCTTAAAACTCGACTGGATATCGATATTTCTAAAGCCACGTAATAATTACGCTTTAGTTCACGGTCTATTGATTGTAGCTCGACTCAGCACAGATTCATTGGGATGCTTCTGAACAAGACAGGATGCCTGATTGGCCAGGCCGTTCATTTGGATACCACTTACAGTTTCTGATAGAACTGATGCGGACTCCGGGAGCGTACGCTACTACGCTGCCGCATGATTTCTCTCAGTCTTCATTATCACTCTCAATCTAGTAGGCTTACCGTCTTCATATTTAAAGGGTCCATATTTTGGGAGCCGCGCTCTTAGAAATTGGGGCTGTGACGTCAGATGACATATAAAACTTATTCTTCAAATATATTGTAGTTCTGTTTGCTATCGTATAACTCTTCCTAATATCCTCTACTCATTGTTACCTGATGAAAGTACGCGTATAGAGTTTCTAGGCGCTGAAATATACTGTGCTTCGATCAGATAAGTGAAAAAGAGCTTCGGTCTGCTGTATCTCCCATGTAATGGCTCCAAAAGTGTGAACTCTAATTAAAAGGCGAATAGATTCGGATCACCATAACATGTGCCATGATATAGACGATAATTGTCGACTTGCCGAATATCATACACGGTAGAAATAAGCTATAGTCACATTTCCAGCTACAGGGAAAACGATTTGGAATTGGGTGATCTGTGGATATGCAGTTAGAATCCTAGCCGCTCTGACTTTGTTGGCATTTTAATATTCGTTCTAGGGTCTTTCTAAAATTTCCATAGTCTACGCGTTCCTTTGAATTGCGGCCTTAAAATGAATCCTTCCTTTCGCATCCGCCTTGACCTTGTCAGCAGCTGCACCATTCAGCTTTACCGCTCTCTGATCACCAGCTGGCAAAATAATACCAAGATCACTCCAGTGGGGAACAAAGCCTGTTTGAAGTTTCTCGCTAAACTCTACTAGGACTTCGCTATCGGTTGTCTGATACTTGACTTCGAATGCTGAGGTCTTCGCAGGCGGCGGGCTCACACCATCATCCTCGTACCAGGTGTTAGAAAAGACCTTTCCGTTCGAGGAGCCCTTGGGCGGAAAGATCTCGACTGCTCGGTAATCATCTCGCGGAAGGTTGGCCGGGTTAGAAGTGTCGCCAACGGCAAGGACCTGTTCGTTGCGTCCTACGGGGAGCGCGCTGCCAACTTTTGCGAGTACTGGGATACTCTCCGTCCACTTCGCCGCAACCTCAACCCATTGTCCTGCGTTGTAGTATGTTTGTGGGGCATTGTTGAGGTCCAAAAATTGTAGATCTGGGTTCGCTACATCTTTGGGAAGATATACCTTCGCATTCTGCTCATTCGGTTCGAAAACGCCGCCAACAAGCAGAGCATCGCCGAGCCAGTATTGTGTCTCGCCATCTGTCAAAACCCTGTTCGCCCATATTTCTGGGTCGGATTCATAGCCCCATCCTGTCCATCTTTGTGGTGGTGTAGCGGTTGTGTGCGATTCAAGGGCGAGAGAGTACAAATATGGGATCAACTCGTAGCGACGCTTGATAATGTCGCGAACAAGTGGTGTAGTCTCCTCATACATCCATGGCTCAATTACATCACCAACGCTGTTGTTTTCCGGCGAAGTCTTGAAGCAGTTGATGGCAAAACGAGGGGAGTAAATACCTTGCTGGCACCAGCGAACGAGCAATTCGGGTGAAGGCTGCGCACCTTCAAAACCGCCAATATCGTGCCCATAACACTGCATCAAGCAGACACCGGCTGTAAGGGATAGGGCGTTAGCGCCTTTCATACCAATCCAGCTGGTAACATTGTCGCCACTCCATGCACTGGCGCAATACCTCAAGGTACCAGCTGTCGCGCTTCGGGTAAGAATGAATGGTCGCTGATTTGGCTCGGCTTCGAGTGACGCGTCATAAGAGCTCCTTCCCATCAACTCTGTGTTCAGAGAACGGCCCCAGAATCCAACGTCTTTGCCGTAATCCGCAGTCTTATCCTGAGCGACATTTGGTTCTGTTAATTCGCACTGCCAGGCATCATGAGGAATAGTGTACTCGTTATTGTCGTTCCAAATGCAGTCGATACCCACGCGTTTCAACTCTTTGACGCCCTCATACCACCATTGGTAACCGGCTTTAGATGTGAAATCGATATGTCCACCAATTCCGCTCTCGCCGCCTCCAGCGCTCCACAGCCGTGCCTCGGCTGACTCCATGGTCAACGAGTCTGTGAAAAATGCGCCAGCAGCCTTGAGCTTCTCATATTCGGGATGGTTGCTCAGCACATAGGGCTTGACGTTCGCAATGAGCCGGATGCCCTCTTTATGGAAAGCGTCAAGGAAACCAGCGGGATCTGGGAAACGATGCCGATTCCAAGTGAAGACATTGCGTGTTTTCGGTTCTGTCTCCGCAACAGTATATCCAGACGACATCTGGAAGCCTGAGCAAGGGATATCGTGTGTCTTGAGTTTCTCAGCAAACTCCATCAACGCGTCACATGCGCGTGGCTCGTCAAGCATAGAGTATTTCATTCCTCCAGCAAGATACCCGAACGCCCATCTTGGCACAAGCAAGGGGTATCCAACGAGATCAGCGTATATTGTGACAATATCTTTGAGTGTTTTTCCAGTAATCAGGTACTCTTCTAATCCACCAAAATCTTGTCGGTAGACTTTGAAGCGACCCCACATGCCATCCATCTCTGAACCTACAGAGTAGAAGCCTCGAGCGTGCGAAGTAGAGAAGATTCCCACGCATCCTTCGGGTGTTGCATTGATGAGTAGCGGGATATGCTTGTACATTGGGTCGGTACGGTGAACATCATAGCCAAAGCAATCAGTTGCTGAAAGAACAAAGTGACGGTTCGAAAGGTCCATTGGCGCTGGCTTTTCACCGAGACCAAGATGAAGGGTTCCATTATTGTACTTGGTGTAATGTGCAATACCTGTGCCGTCTGCTGCATACGATCGATGAGGCAGGTCAGCATGGATTGGTGATTTTTGGCCAGCAAGTGTGAGAGAGACTAGAGGTAAGCCGCTAGCCCAATCCACATTTGCTTTCACGCCCTCAACGTCGAGACTCTTCGACTGTTCGGAAGAACTTGGTTTGCTATTTGCTCCATTAAGAGTAGGTTTTGGTACGGGCGCCGCTCGATGAGGTGGCAACAAATGCTTTGGTGATGTGAAAGTCGTCCGAAAAAGACCCGGTCGCAATGCTTCAAATGTAAAGTTAAAGCCACCGGAGGTGGACTGTAATTGGACGCTTGTGTCCGAGTCAGTGGTGGAGCTCAAGGCATGGTAGCCCTGTGGTATGTGTTCGGCCTGAGGCATAATGTAAATGAGCAAAAGGAGTGATGCAGAACTCCTCCCTTGAGATGAAGAGCTTTTGATTCTTGAATGAGAGGCTTCAACAACGTCGGCTATGGGTTTATAAGTACCGGAATTTTGATGGTCGTCGGCTCTTCACGCTCGTCACGAAGTATCCGCGTGAGCTAATAGCGCCGGAGATGATCGCTTGGTTGTCGGCCGAAGTTGCCGAAGTTTTTTGACACTATCTCATAATGGGGAAAACGCCCGTGTCTAGGATTCCCCGTGGGGACGTATAAGTCTCCAGGCCCGGCTCCACCATTGTGCATTCAGAGAACATTCTGACATCTTCTCTCTTCGTTCATTGCATGATGTCGAAACCAGATTCAGCCGAACCTGTTCAACAAGAAATCAACAAAGCCGATGTCGAGACTAGCGAGTCGATCCACAAACCCACCCTGACCGCTCGTGGCAAGGACAAAGCTGCCGAACTTCTTGCAGCTAACGAGCGCATTGTCGTATCATCTGAAGAAAACAAGCGGGTTCTTCGCAAGATCGATCTTGTTATCCTTCCTATTCTACTCTCTGTCTATTTCCTTCAGAGTCTGGACAAGACCACCCTCTCGTACGCTTCCGTGTTCGGCCTCATCCAAGATGCAAAGCTCAATCCCAACTCCCAGCAGTTTTCATGGCTGGGAAGCATTGTGTATATTGCTCAATTGGTGATGCAACCGCTTGTTGCATACTTCCTTGTCAGGTTTCCAACTGGCAAATTTACAGGTATCATGGTGTTTACATGGGGAGTCATTTTGTGTGGAATGGCTGGATCAAAGAATTTTGTTGGTCTAATGGTAACCCGTTTCTTGCTTGGAGCCGCAGAGTCGGCAGTGGGTAAGTTAGGAATCTCTTCTGCAGCTGCGTCATACTGACATCTCCCAGCCCCAGCCTTCATTGCCGTGGTACAAATGTGGTACAAGCGTGCTGAGCAGACAAACCGCAACGCAGCTTGGTACTCTATGCTTGGCATAGTCAATATTCTCGGCAGTCTGCTTTCATTTGGCCTCGGTCACATCCAATCCGACGCCCTCCACTCCTACCAAATCATCTTCCTTTTCTGCGGTCTCCTTACTGTCATCACAGCGGTTCTCGTCTTCATATTCATGCCCGATTCGCCCATGGAAGCTAAATTTCTCGATAACCATGAGAAGCTGATTGCTGTCGAACGTCTGAGGATGAATCAGATGGGTGTTGCATCGCGTGTCTGGAAGTGGGACCACGTTTTCGAGGCTTTCTTGGACCTGAAGACATGGCTTTGGTTCTGCATGCTAACGGCAGTTTCGATTCCTAGTGGTGGTATCTCAACTTTTGGGCCACTGATCATCCAGTCTTTTGGTTTCGGAAAGTTTGAGACCATCCTTTTCAATATGCCATTTGGTGCTGTGCAGATTATCGCCACGATGGGCGGAGCCTGGCTAGCAACACGTTTCAAGATGAAATCGCCAATTCTCATCCTGCTTTGCATTCCACCAGTTGTGGGTATCATTATCCTCATGGTTGTTGGCCGAGAAAAGCAACATCGTGGAATCTTGCTCTTTGGATACTACATGACATCATTCTACCCTGGTATCTCTCCATTGATCTATTCTTGGTCAGGCCAAAACACTGGAGGCGACACGAAGAGGAAGGTTACAACCAGTCTTCTTTTCGTCGGAGCAAGCGCTGGTAACATCGTCGGACCCCATCTTTTTAAGCCCTCCGAGAAACCATACTATCGAAGAGGCTTGAGGGCTAACCTTGCCCTCTTCCTGGGAATCATTGTTTTGGTACTCGTTGGAATGGTTTGGATCCGAATCTTGAATCGCAAGCACGCCGCGACTCGTGAGAGCATGGGCAAGTCCGCTGTCATTGTTGACCTCAGTATGGAAAAGGGCCGCGACGTTGATTCCGAGGAGGCTGAGAACGTTGGCGCGAGTGGAGTCGGTGATAAAGCGTTTGACGATGTTACGGACCTGAAGAACGAGGATTTCATTTACGTTTATTAGCGTATATTGAATCTGTAAGTCAGTAGTCTGAAACGAAGTATATAGCCTACTATGATTTAAAGACGATATTACTAGTATCAAGCGAATGCAGTATCGACCTCCCAAGCTTTGCCTCAACCATTGCATGAAAGAAAATGAATGTCCGCCAAACCGTGAAAATAGTCAGAAAGTCCTCATTCCCTTTTATACTCTCCAGCGACTGTTCAAGGTTCTTAAATTCCCCTCCAAATACTACAACTAACGATCCTTGATTTCGACACACTACGTGATAAGAATACCCATTTGAGGCTATTTTGACTCTTCATAAACTTGAAATAAAGGGTACAAAATAGGCATGTTACTATATAGCTACCGGGAATGAACGCATGACACCTGCCCTGAAATAGGAATTTTTGGCGTATTCTAAAGTTACTCGTTCACTTAGAACAGTCCATCGATGTTAATAAACCAATCCTGCCAGCCGAGCGGCATATGCTTGAGATTCAGACCAGGAAAATCCCATTCGAAAATAAACTCGCTAGGTACGTAACCTTGAAACTCGTCTTCAGCGGCTCTATCTGGCTGCAGAGTTGTCAATTCAGACTCTGGTGAAGCATTCTGCTCTGCAGTGTACTCCTTCAGGGCAGCCTCGCATTTCTCAATACTGGTTTGTAAGATTTGGAAGTATGCGATATGGCCTACGGTAACTCGCTTCAGTTCTTCGAGTAAACGATGAGCATCGTGAAGAAGCAGGATTATGGAGGGTACCGGGTCCCGGAGTGAAATAGCTAGTTTAAGTACCAAGAGGACAGAGAAAGCGCACTTAGCCCACACATAATCCAGAGTCCAGCGGAAACTGCTGAGATATGAGGACGAGGGAACTGGATTTGGTTGATTCAGTGACGAAAACGGGGTGTCTTGTGTCTCTAAGATATAGCGAAGGTGTTGCGCTGCCGCGTCTTTGGCTTTGCGGACTGAGTCCTGCTGGAATTCTGTCATAAGCGCGATGTTCTCAATACCAGTAGTTGCGATGGCCTTGAGATGGAGCGTCATCAAAGCCCATTGTCGCTGAATGTGAAGATTCTGTAAAGCGACAGACCTTTGGAGGGGTTGTGGCTGCGTAGACACAATATTTGCCCATTCGTTGAGCCAAAGTGATAATTCCATGGTTGTATCGTCAAGGACAATGCGTAAACGAGTCTCGTTCTGCGTTAGCTTATTGTATGCTTCAGAACGTATTAGGTTCAGCTCAATCTGAGAGAGCAGTCGAATATCCACTGCAGTCCGCTCTGGATGGTTAATTAGAGTTCGTATCTTCCGTGGAGAAACGTGCAGAGTCATGCTAGGCATTTTGCCGCCATCAAGAGAAAAGCTAACATCATTTAGCAACCGCCACAAGTCATCAAGCAGGTTTAACATACAAGAGTTCAAGGTTGCAGATTCCGTGCCACAAGCGCGATAAACGATAAAGCTCTTGCTCATCAGCGTCCACGAGTCCTGGTTGACTTGTGCATTTTGCAATGAGCTGGTCAACAGCGTTAGGTAAGCCAAGTTGATTGGCGAATCTCAGCGCGAGAGCTATCATAACAAAGCCATTCTCGGAGTATGCAGCCATTAGAGTGACGGCCTGGACATCTTCGAGGCTTGGTACGCTCACGTTGATAAGCAAACTCGTGAGATGATCGCGTAATCGACCTTGGAGTTGCCGGTATGTTGGTGAGCTGAAACCCTGTTCTGCTCGACAGCCGATGCTAACAATTGCGTCGAGGAGAAATGCACTGCGAGAGGAAACTGATGCCATGGTATCATGTCGTTCACAAAAGATGGGTACTAGGTATTGCTGCCCAGGTTAGTATATTAAGCATGGCTCGAATATGAGGTATATGATTTTAGAGTGAGCGAAGCTCAAATAGGTCCAGCTAACATTAGTTTCATCGTTGTTGTATTCTGCGCACTCAGTAGGTGGCATGAATCTTTGGAGGTGCTAGGAAAAGTGCATCGTACACTACCAGAAAAAAAACTGTAATGATATCAGCACGTTCATATACTGCCCCTGAAGGAGCGTAGAAGTACCTTTGAAACCATGACGCCGCTTGTTCCCAAGTTATGACTGCGGCGTCTATAGCATTAGGAGTTGCACCGCGCTCACTGAAGCGAGAGGAGGAAGTCGTCGTGAAACTATCCCGATGATTACTGAAATGATCCATCTCATGGCGCAATGCAGCAACTTCAGCCTCTATCTTTTCGATGCGAAACGTATTCTCATCCCGTTGAGGCGCCCCATGATATTGGCAGACCGTGTCATTCCGTTCACATCTCTGGCACGGGCGATTTCCATCGCAACGAACCTTGGACGTTCGGCAATTGATACATGCATTGATAGCACGTCGTTTACGAGGCCTTTCGGATGATGGTGAAGCATTCATCGGTTCGGTAACTTCGTGCGAAAGCGAAGGCTGGGGATCTGCGGAGCATGGGGTCAAGCAGTCAGACCACGTTTTTGGGTTGCGGAGGAGCCGAGCTAGGCACCCGAATGCGGGGGAACTCCTGGGTCTTCGAGACGAAAATCTATGCTTCGACGAAAAACATTGCAAGTATGATGTGATACTAGTCTTGCAAAAAGGTTTTGTTCAAAGCAAGAGAAAGAGCTTTAGCAGTGTATATTAGTTGGGATATCAAGACAACTTCTTCGCCATCACACTCATTACTCGACGCATTGATTCCGTCCTTTACCATGACACGAGCAAGTGTCGGTGAAAATCTTGTCTGGCTCATTAGGTACGCATTTCTGCGGTTCTAGTGTGTTTCGAGAAGCTACTAGACTATTTGTGGTGTGGGACGGAAGATGGCTACCCGCCAGCCACATGCCCGAAAACAGCAAGTAGCGCGGTAACGGATGGTCAGCTCGGCAGAAGGTAATTACTAGAGTATCATTTTCAGCCTACTTGATGAAAACTCTCAGCTATTTGCTAATCGCAGTTTCGGTAGCTTTCAAGCTTTCGACTACTGCAAAACATATCAAAGGTGTGATGGGTAGCTGCTCGTCAAAAGTTTTGCAATCGTCATTTTCATTGCCTCGAGTGCCCCAGGATCATAGCTGGTGGTCCAGTTGACATTAGCACCATGGCGAACCACAGGACTGGGCCGCCGTTTAGGAAATCAGTTCTGGAAGCTACAGTTAGTAGGGGTTTACTATTCAAGTAGGAAAACTTACAAAGGCCAAATTAGGAACCTAATAACTGCTACTATGGCCAAATTGCTTTTTGACACCTGTCGACTGTCCTCGCCGCGCTTCATGTGTAATATGCTTTGGCTGAGTTTTACTCCTACAACGACGATCTGTGTGGAAGCAAATAGGCCGCTAATGTTTTTTATAGAAGCGGTAAGCCAAGCATTGAGGTAACTAACTTCAGTGCTTTTATTGAAGAACAGTTTGTGCAGAGCTGGTGTAAGCCCAATGATTGCACCAACGAGTGCTCCTAGAAGTAGCGCGTTCGCAAACTGTCAGGTAATCTCGACAATTTCCTGCATCTTTGGCCCAAGAGTATTGAACCAGTTGCGCGTTTTCAGGTAAACAAGTTTTTCTACACGATTCGTTGGTCGAACGATGCGTTGCGGTAAAAGGGAAGTATTCTCGTCGATAAGACCACCCGGGCCGCGCTCGATATCACCACTCTCATGCTCCTCTTCGCCGTCTTGGTCGTTTCCAGCGCCTTCTTGTTCCTCCTTATCTGGTGCGTCTTCGTCCCCAGGCTTAAGAAGTCGCGGTCCCAATGCGAAGGTAAGCGGGTTACTAACCATAGAATTGATCAAGAAATAAGCCTCTGCTCGATCAAGTGCATCAACCACCGTGTCTCCACCAACAAGTATAACATCCAGAACCCAGGTCTGCTTCAGGGATTCGATCAAAAGAAGAGGGAGACTTGTAGTGTTGTTGTCGCAGTACAAATACCGTTCAACGAAGCAGAACTACGGAGTTCGGACTCTACCTTTTGCTCCACAACAGTTGTTAAATGCGATCGCGGGCGTTACCCAGCTAGGAAGCTTAAAGACGTAGGTAAGGGCTCGACCGAGAAGAACAGATAGAGTATAAGTAATGGACCAAACTGACCAAAATCAGCATGCGTTCATCAATCTTGTATTTTCAAATCTGCCACCTACTAGCAAGTGGTACATAACGAATCACTGTGCCTTTATGCAGATTTGATCAAATTTTGAATATGGGCAACGCGGGTAGAAGTGACTAATAGAGGCTGCGTTACTAGTGTTGATAGGAAAGCGACTCGCTAGGCTACTCACAGGATTGGGGGAGAACCAAGAGCCGCGAACCATACCCGGCTGGAATTGTAATGCGCCAGGGTTCAGGCTATTCTTAGGGTATTAGGGTGTTAGGGTAGTGTAGATATTGTGGTGTGTGGATACGTACGTAATCAGAGAGGGTTAGGTTAGCTTTGCGACTCTGCGGGCGACTCTGAGGGAGATCGAATAGAAGATATATTACTGACACCAATTCGCCATGTAGCTATCAACTCGATACATTTCAGCTCAGTTCACCGATTGCGGGTCACCTCCTGTCCTATCCTCCTACGTGCATATTTGTATGCCTCAATATGTAGGGATTTTCCTATGTTATTTTGAGTGTACGATGGAAAACAACCTAACCGAAGTAGTCTAGGAACTAGACCTGGCGCACTGCAAGGGCTGCCTCTCAAGAAGCATTTCGCATAAATGTTGGCTGGTAACTGGTTCGCAAAAATGTTGGCCGCCAAACAGATAAGCCCTGCACACATTGGTCAACCCACTCTCTCGTAGGTGCCGAAGTATATCCATCTAATTACTAATATTCGACGAAGAGATCGAACAATCTCCTCATCGAATGGATATACTTCGTCACCTACGACCGACACTTTTGCGAGCGCAAAGAAAACCGTATCCGCCTACCCTACGACAATCCCAACGTGTTCGATCTCTTCGTCAAATAGGTGTGCTTTAACACCTACGAGCGGCACTTTCCCGAGCGCAAAGAAAACCGTATCCACCTACCCCACGACAATCCCGACGTGTTCAATCTCTTAGCCAAATAGATATCCTTTGGCGCCTCCAGGCTCTCACTTAACTGGAGAAGTGGGATGCTGGCTACTTGAGATGTAAGAACCAGAAGACAATCAGCTGCCCAGACCTTTTTTTTTCGGAGGTTCCATCAGTATAGCTAGAGTACCCCAATACTCCTAGCTAACGAATTTGTAGTATATCATCTATTGTATACATCCGGTATTAACAAAAGGATTGCGATTTTCGAGCCCTCTCAGTTTACCAGCAGCCAGCTCCTAATGCACACACCGTATCGCTTTCCACTTGGGACGTAGTTCACAAGCTAGCGAGACCCTTTTCCCCAGGAGCCAGGACCAATAGCTTGGCAGATTGCTGGCTTAGTACCGGGAATGTTCGAGCGGTAGCTCCCGTTCCTGCTCTTCATTCAGCGCAGCGGATCCGAAACCTATAGCGCTTAACTCTCGACAATGTTCGGGTTCGCCATATTCCAACTTTTACAGAAATTTCCGCTGCTGCCTACTTGAGTACGTGGGCCCGTAGCGAACCTCGGGACTATGAGCTTTATCCTCTGGGAGTATCTGTGCTTGTTCTCGTGTAGTTGTGCCACCACGAAGGGTGTTCTAGGTTCGTTCATATCTCTCGCCCCAAATAGCCTAAACCCTGACGCATTACAATTCCAGCCAGGTATGGGTCGCGGCTAGAAGTGGGGTCCCGAAGACAAAGGCGACAGTGCTGGGCGAGGAAACAAGAAGCCACGTAGTCTCCCCAAAGCCCTACTTTTACACCACTCCGCAAGTCCGCCCTCGACGGACGCTCAAGGCCTCTCTAGCTGCTGGTGCCTCCCAAAGCCCTATTATCACACCATTCCGCATTTCTGAAAGCCGCATGCGAGTGGCACTTTCGCAAGCGCAAAGAGAACCGTATCCCCTACCCCACGACAATCCTGACGTGTTCGATCTATCCACGCACACCGAAACCGAAGAAACGACTACTCAAGCCAAAGATGTAACTACATTCCAGAAGCCGAAAGCACCCGCAAGTGCTCGACGAGCGAAGCGGACGGAGGAACGTTGTATAATGAAGACCTCTCGGGTAAGAGGAAGCTCAGGCTCCATGCCAACTCCAGCCGTCTGGGAACAAGATTCAGTGAGTTAGAAGGCCCTTACTCTAGTCAGTATGGGCCACAGTTAGGCAACCAGTCTCGAATACTCCAAGGTATATTACAAGTCCACTACGCCTATCGATCGAACAGGCTTTGGGGAGACACCAGTAGTTGGAGAGGAACTACTACATCTCAAGTGGCCAACATTCCACTTTCCTTGTTAAGTATTAAGAGCCTGGATGCTGTATCTGTTTAGCTACGCTTATTATAGATAAGAGTTATTTTCCTACTATAGCATACTAGGATATCCACACGTGGAGTCGCAGCGGCTCTGAAACTCATAGCGTCGAGCTTTTGAAGACACGTAATGACATAGTTTGCTAAGTTGTATTGATACCCTCTGCTACGTAGCTTCTTGTTTCTCCCTCGCCCAGCACTGTCGCCTTCATCTCAAGGGCCTCCGCGACCTATACCCGGCTGGAATTGTAATGTGCCAGGGTTCAAGCTCAAACCCTCTGGACCAGGTTGCTGCGATGGAGTACAGTATTCTGCAGACTGAACACGAGGCCGGATTTGGGGAGTGGTGAAGCCAGGAGCTAAAATTTCTCGACCTGCTTGCGTAATTCAAATTCAGCAGTAAGGGACTACGGTTACATGAGCATATGCAGGCGGGTGACTTGCAGATTCGGAGTTATCTCGTTCTCTTTGGCGATTCCATAGTGTTCACAATAAGACTCCTATGAACACACGAGGAACTCTGCGCGTTGATTTCATGGCGATCCGTGAACTTTGTGATAAACAGATTGCAGAGGCTACTAAGAGCAAGAGCCTGTACTTGCAAGTGGAGGCTATTTCTAGGGTACCAGGGTAGTGTAGATATGTAGTGATTTTCCTATATTATTTTGAGCGCACGTTCTGTGAGAGTTGGAATATGGCGAGCCCGAACATTTTCAGGATAGTAGATGATATAATACGTAACTCTTTACCCAGAAATCTTCTATAACAGTCGCTATACTTATGGATATATTAGAGATAGGCTTTCAGTAGCCTAAGTAGCCTCCAGCTACTAAATTTTAACTTGCTAATATCCCACGTTTCCGGTTCAATGTGAGGCGTCCTGCGCACGCATAAAGTGGTTGGGCAACGATTAAAATAATATCATAGAGAGTGTACCGAATTTTCTATTAAAGTAAACTAAGACATTAAAAAAATGCGCTCTTTGAGCGCAGGCCAAGGATAAAACCGCGAAATGCCTCACCAATTTGACTCAGGAGAGGAATTTGGATCTGGGCCATATTGAGAATCTTTGACACCGCCTCAAGTCTCACCACTGCCACCACTGCTAGCAGCATCATCTCCATCTCCACAGCCACGACCACCTCCATATCCACCACGTCCGCCACGTCCGCCACGTCCGCCACGTCCGCCGCGATCGCCACGGCCTCCCCGACTTCCTCGACTTCCTCGTCCACGTCCACCACGTCTGCCACGATTGGCGTCGGAACCTTCGGCCTTGGGCCCTCGCTGGATGAGACGTTGGAAGGCCCTCTCAACCGCAAAACCTTGCGCAGGCAAGGCAGGTTTTGCACCAGTCTCCATTGTATACCACCACTCTTCTGCAGAAACGGTACAGTCTCGATCGCAAAGGTCCCTAAGCAGCGTGAAGAACTTACTAAACCGCTGTGACAGGACGTGCTTGTCAACTCTCATCTGCACCAAATATTGCAGACCACCGACGATATGCCTCGCTACTCGAGCGCGTGACAGCGCAATATTGATATTGCGATCCTCTGCAACAAAGCGGATTGGTAGAGACATTTGAGCCGGGAGCCGCTGTGTACCAGGATCAACTACTATTGAAAAGAAGACAATGTTGCGCTCCTTGCCCCGTGCGTGCTGTACCGAGGAAACAAGGATTTCGGAGATATCGACCTTTGCCTGACGGAGTTTGTTTCGGATCTCAAGTACTTGCCCGGTGTATGGTGTGACCGCGCCGATGTCTGAAGGGAGAATTTGACGACCACCCGAAGGTGGCTTAAACATCAACATGCGGGAAATTGTCCATGCAATTATATACGCTTCAGATTCGTTTAATCGAGTCGTAGTACCCTGGGCTTGTACGTGGCCAGCTCCCTTCCCGGTACAATCAAGCGCAACCTGGAAAGCGGAACCTGTAAACGAGTCTCGAAGATGGGCTTTCCAGAAAGCTTTAAGTGTAACCTTCAAATCTGAAGATTGGCTTCCCGCATCGATATGGTGGGTTAAGCCATGCTCATAGAACTGCTTTGTAAATTTTAGAAGTTCAGGTGTCATACGATAGCACTCATTTAGTCGGACAACAGTATGGAGCCGACGCGGATCCTCGCAAATTTCTTGAAACAAGTTGCGGGAAAGCATACCATGTCCACAGTTCGAATCCTTGGCTGCATACACACCTGCGCCTTGTTTGTGGTCTCCAGCAAGCGTGACATGTTTGATAGAATCCCGATGGGCGCCAAAGACAGTTGCTAGGCTGGCCAGAGACTCATGTGCAGCTTCGTCAATAATGAGCTCGTCGAATTTGAAGGCCGCAGTAAGTAAAGGGTGAGCTGAGGTCGACAGCGTGCAGAATATGACCTTGACGACGTCTCGCAAGTAGAAGAAACCCAAATTGTACTCGAGGTTTTGGAGGCCTTCCATCGCACGTTTCCGCTCCTGTGCGTCTCCAATATGCTTGATGTCTTTTTCTAAGTCAAAGTACTGTTTAGCCATGTTGCATAGCTCGGGATTGGCATTGGACTGTCGATTGGATGCCCAACCCTCGGCGACGATGCGCAGCTTGTTCCGATCCGCAGCACCAATCTTGACTGATGCACCTGTGAAGTGCACGTACTCAAATTCGTTGAGGTTGCACTCCTCGACCGCAGTGGAAGCGAAGGACTGGTACATATTGATGACAGCCTCATTTTGTGGAGCAGTGTACATGATCTTGATTCCGTGTTGGACAAGTGTATGGCCAATTGCCTTGATTGTTGCTGTCTTGCCGCAGCCTGGAGGCCCCTGGATGACCGTTACGCCTGACTTTGATGAGGCAGCATTACCGATAGCTTCCATCTGCCGCATGTTTGGCGCTTTCTTCTTAGGCAGTGCCTGAATGTACTTATCTATCGCCTCTCGCTTATCAACAAGGGTAGTCGCCATATAGCCTGGGTTTGGCGCTGGAGTTGGATCATGGAAGAAAAGCGATAACATATCAACGCCAACAGGTTTATTAGCAGGGTCGATCTGTTGGAGCTCCTGGACCGAAGTCATCTGTCGCTTGTATGGTATGGTGTCGATCACGTAGCTGACGAAAACCGGCCACATCTTGTCAATATCTAGCGACTTCCACGTCTTTGTAGGCCCTCTCAAAATGCAGACCAAGGCGGCTCCATTGTTGAAAAGATCAGCGCATACAGATCCAGTAAACTTGTGCGCTGATCTTTCCTGTGGTTGCCATGGAGTGTTTGGATCGAGGAGTAGCTGGATTCTTGTTCCTACACTTGGCATTTTAAGCGCTTCGTCCGCTGACTTTGATTCATCCGATAGGTAAACTTGAGTGATATAGGTACCGGATTTAGCGTCGACTTCTTTGAACATGCCACGGAAGAAGTTGCTGCCATTGGTCTGCGCAAGCTCTAGAAGATTTCGGGTCTGCCGCTTCCTTTCACCATCGATGCCCAGCTTCAGAAGAAATGCAGCCTCGCTCATGTTCTTGTAGCCTGAGAACACCTTATGCCAGATCCAGTTGTATGGCCGTGGGTTTGAATAGATGGCCGCGCCGTCAACCACTGTCAACGTAAACTTCCATTTAGTGACCGCCCAGCGAGGGACGCCGAGATTGCGATTCAGAAATCCAGGTTGATCGATAGCATCATTTGCCAGTCCTTGTCGTTCAGCCATCCCCCGATAGTACCAAAAGTTACCCAAGTACTGGGCGATCGTGACTACGCGACGGAAGTAGTCGAACAACGCAAATAGCTCTTGGATAGTATCTTTCCTGTTGCATCGGAAAAAGAGTGACACAGCCTCGGTGCTTGCAAATTGCTGGACTAACAGATCACGCGTCATTGTGTCTGGGCTCGCTGCGTGCTAGCGAATATGGTTGATCTCGGCTTCGGTTATTCCGGTCCATCGGCGGCTAGAGTCCTCTCTGATATTGACGAGCGCCTCAAAGAGAAGGCCCTGTTGTGAAAGCTCGTCGATATCGCGAAGACTTCCGTTGCCGGGCATATCAGGATTAACATTATCAATAGGATGGCCACCGAATTCCGCATCCACTGGGCGGAGGATGATCGCGGAGGCATTATTATATTGACAGATATCGTCGGCGTATAGGCGGAGGGAGATGAGCTTTTCGGATCCATCTTTGTTTGGGTGCTTTCGCGTTGTGATCTCGATATTGGGCGTCTGAGAGTCCTCGTGGAAGCTAGCTTTGACAATATCCAATCGCTTCTTGGGTGCAGGCTTTTGCTGTTGCAAGTTTGCCTTGCCCTTTCCTTTGCCCTTTCCTTTATCAGTCCCTTTATCTTCCGGAGTTGCATCCTTTGGCTTGGCGATTGGAGGCCCCACGAGAGTGACCAGAGACTCGGTCTCTCCTTGATTATTTTTATGTAGAGACTGGAAGCCAAGGGCACATTCCATTCTGCCCTTTCTTGTCGGCCAATCTGACTTGTTAGGTGCACCGTCACATCCTTTCAAAGAAAAGATGTCTGCCACTTGCACTTCAGTGCTCTCCCCAGTATCCATCGTCAGCTGGAGAGGATTATGATAAAAATCAGCGTCGACGTCCATCACTAACTGCGTCTGATGGCTAGTGAGCTTCTTGGTATCGACCTAGATCGTGCTCACTCGTGACGATGTCTCGACGCCTTCCATTTCATCATCAGTGTCCACTGGCACCTGCGTGAGTGGTGGCGCCTGCTCTGGCACCTATCCGTTCGAAGCCGCCTCTGGGTTTGATGCTGCCTGTGTGTCGGTCATGTCAATGTCCATTTGTTCGTCGGGGTCCAAATTCCCGAGGGGGTTCCGTATAAAAGACATGATGGAATAAAAATTGACTGCCTAGAAGGAAACAGCCAAAAAGTTACTGTCCGATAATGCATGCACTACCGAAGTTCACCTCGTTTATCCTCACGACGAAGACCGTAGTCGACGAGTGAGTCCCAGACCGCAATACCGCCCGAAGGGGACCACGGTTGATTCTGGATTTGGGGGCTTGCGGTGCCTCGGACCGTCTCAGTTACGGCTGAGAGCCTAGTTGTCCAGATACGGCTGGAACCTAGCGACCACAAAGAGCTTCAGTCAGGAGCGCAGCTGCGAGCAGAAACGCGGTTGAGTGTTGCGGTTCGTGGTGGAGAGAAAAGGTGGAGGCGCGACAGCGTCTAATATGAACCTCCGTGGTGCCAAGACCTACCAGGCAGCCGATTACGTGATGGCAAATTTTCAATGAGCAAACGGAATGAGATTAGATAAGAAAGTTAGAGGTGAATGTAGCGTGGCTACGGTGGTGGCCATGAGCGAGGTGAAAGTGAAAGATCCGGCCAATCGTCAACACCTCAACCACAAAATCTACATTAAAACTTCTGCTCAGACTGCCTGATGTTCCATTTAATATTAAAAAACCATGAAATCCATTCTCCTCATATTAATCCTTGGTGTATACAATAGTCTACTGCAATATCAGTCTCTAGCTACGATTCCCTGAACGACTTCAACTATACTTATGCCTATCGAGAAAACTATCCAAGATACTACTGATAGTTTTTGGCTGATACATCTCAAATAATTTATCCGGCCTCTCTCGCCCATCCATCTATTACGGCCCAGGCAGGTTGATGGATCCCAACATCTGGCTTCACCCCATAAATATAACTGATGCGGCAAGCTTGGCAGCAAGCCGACCTGACATGAGCACCAGCCTACGCAAGTCGAGGAATCCCATATCCTGGCTTCGCCACTCCCTAAATCCGGCCTCCGATACAGCAAGCTTAAGAACGGGCGGACCGAGGGCAATTAGACCTTTAGTCCTCGAACACAAGTAAATCTTGGTGGTGCTGGTGGAGGCTGAGGTGCGACACAGCCCAACCAAAGCAGTCCAGGAATAGCCTGAACTCTGGCACACGACAATCCCAGTTGGGGATGGGTTGCGGCCAGAAGTGAGGCCCGGAAGATAAAGGTGGCGATGCTAGGCGAGGCTATATTGTAGTCACCGACGCCAACTCGTCGTGTAGCTCTCAACCTCTAATGATATGTTTCCCTGGTGGCCTACAAGCGGAGGAAAGATGACTAAGCAGTGGTCATGGAGTCTTTTTAGAAGTACTGGACCATAAGCACACAATACGTGATGAGACGACAATCTCTGACGAAATTGGGTAGGGTTGTATAATATATCTTGGTCCCGATTTTCGACCCATAATCTGCGTAGTGTGCTGATCGCGCTTAGTCTCATTGTTTTTCCTCATGCCTCCTCTAAGTATTTTGTAGAAGATGCCCTTTTGTAGATAATCAGTTGATGTTTGACTTTATTCGGCGAAATTCTACCCCATCAAAGAAGTAAAGCCCATAGCTAATTAATACCGAGGCACCACGTGATTACATCCAGGCACTATTTACGTCAACCAGCAAAGGCAAGATAAGACAGTAAATCCAACACAACGCTTAAGGGCCCTCGTTGTATCTATTTTATGCTCCTTTTATAGCTCCGCAAACAAAAGCTTACCCATTGCCCAACAGTAATTGTAGAAGTCTGCAGCCTCCATTCCCTTATACATCACCCAAACATCATAATAAGTCTATACATGCTTCTAAGAAGAGATATAGCATCACCATCTATATGATAGCGCATGTGCCGTCTAGAGAGCATGTAGAGAGCGACGGGTAGCAGATATCACACCATGTTGGTGGTCGCTCCTTCCCAGTCGCTCCTGCCACTCAACCCTTAGCTCCGCAAGACAGGGTAGGTGAATTTCCACAGCTAATTCCCAGACGAATTTGAAAGCAGTATACAGCATACATCTCGCACTTGTACATATCCCCGTCTAGATCAACCATTACAACGTGATTGTCCCCAGGCTAGAGTATCGCACACTGCGCTACCCCGCTAACGCGAAGTAAACTACTTTAGATGCGGTGCAAATCCCAGAAGCTGCTAATAGTATCAAATTAAAAAGGCTATGCGATCCTGATACCCAAAAAGGAGTGACTTATCTTCGTAGTGCGGAGTTCCCAAACAACTCCTACAACATGGGGCGATCCAAGAGTCTTCCTTACCAAGTAGCGGCCACGATGGTTTGCTATATATCAAAAGGCGACAAATGAAGCTCGAGGCCTCGGAGAAGTATGCTGCTTATGGTCATACCATATTAAAACCGCATATATACCACGGCAGGCATTGTCACCAATACCACCCGACGGCCGATCAAGGACTTACAACCAACTTGCACGTAAGGCGTTGCTATTTTCGAATCGAATCACCGATTTCCCATTAAATGCTCCCGAAAACCCAGTGATTATTTGCATAGGTATAGACGCCGCCTTCTGTAACGCCGAGCTATTGCAGAAATGGCTACAAGAGGTACCCCCATTCCAACTAGCCATCATCGTGAAACGTCGGATGGAGGGGCTAGGACGGACGAAGGCGGAGGACGATCGGGTGGCGGTTTTCGATTCAGCGGCGATTGTGGAGGCTATCTCTGGCTTTCCGGAGGCTGACCCCCGAATCATTCGCCTACTCGAGGAATGGGAAAGAATATCTAAGATCAAAAGCCAAATCAAACTCCACACTCGACTTGGAATAATTCAGAGTTCAGGGGATGAGGATGATACTCCTAATATAAACGAAGATATGGAAGGCAGACGAACGCACCTCAATAATCAAATCGGAACAATCAGCGATATGGAGAGTGCCGAAGATGATTTTACAGACGATCAAGATATATAATTAGGCTCCAATTCCGCAAAAGTGGTGTAGAGTAGAATTAAGTCATTGATAATAATAAAGTATTTCATAGGATTCGTGCAAAGTTTGAAGTTTGGAAATAGAAGACGTCAAGGACCCTTGATAACGCAATGTTCAAGATTGTCACTTGTTATCATTGGTGGACAGCAAATTGCACTGCGCAGCTAAAACACCAAAGGTGATTGTGAGCAAGACAGAGAAAAGAGCTTGGATGGCCCCCGAAAAGGGGCCCATGAGCTCGGAGGGGCCTATTCCCATGATGCTGGCACCTGTGTAGATGCTTCCAAGGATCGAAGTCGAAGCAGAATTTGATGGTGGGTATTGGCGTGTGCTAATGCCACCTAGGCGGAGGGATACTAGTGTGCCAAAAACCGATTTCTAGGAAGAATCCCATTTTACTCATATATACAGCACCCGTACACGCGACAACCGCGTCCCTGACATTGACGCAACATGACGTAGGCACAATTGGGCGTGGTCAAACGCCAACCTCACCCAAGCACGCCGCGCCACTATCTCAGGGCTGAGCGTTCTTTTCCAACTTATTTCATGGCAGCAGAGCCGGGCGCTGAGACTGTTAAATACATTTGAGGGCGCCGCATACGTCGTGCGCATCAGGCGGCGGGGAGTTGCGTGTTCTCGAGATGATATTATCAGTCTGCCCAGAAGGCGGCACGCGGGTGCAAAAAAGGCCCGCACACCGAGATGGCTTGGCGTACCAACACCACAGCCAAATGCCCATACAAAGCTGGTTTTTGAACGCATTTTGAGCTGGATTTGAGTGAGACTGTAGGTTTATATAGATAGAGCTGTAATGAAGCTGTACAGGTGGCTGTAGATTGTATATACACGAGTTTTCTTAGTGTTGCGCGAGTTATCGCTGCTGCTGCTCTTACTGCTCACTAGCCCGTTATCTGGCCCTCTATCTCTATACAATCCTTTAGCCTCTGCAGCATGGAGTTAACGCGCTCGTTTATGAAGTTTTAAGAGACTCTCTCCTATCCCTCTTGCGCCAGCTCCCTAGTATTACTCTTATCCTAATAAGGATACTTTTTAACGTATTGTTTAGCGGGCTACTACGCGTTTTTGATAGGAGAGAGATCTAGAGATAAGTAGTAGTTGAAGTAGTGCGTAAGCCTATAAGTCTCCTTCTACTTTTGTACAATGTTGCTTTTGCCAGAGCTGTAGCTAGAGTTGCTATCCTCTTTAAGTATAAACTAATCTCCTCGCTCTAGCTAGGGCTTTACAACTAGCTTAAGGATCTAGTTAATATATACGCGCTAAGTTATCTTATAAAACGTAAGCTCTGATTTAAAGTTATAGCCTACTATAGCCTAGGCGTAGACTCTCTTTATCTCCTTATTGTACTTATCCTTCTACTCTCTCGTTTGTATACAATTAGCGTAGTAACGTTCTCCTAGCCTCTAAGTTATATATAGTGAGCCTTGTAGGCTAATAGCCTAGTAGACTTTGTCTGAAAACCTTACTTTATACTAGTCCTCTGGCTTTGGATAGCGTAAGAGTATTACCTTACTCTACTTAACTTAGTAAGCTACTATACTCTTATTAACCTACTTCTTTTAGCACGCTATACACTTTAAATAACTTATAGAGTTGCCTATTGCAGCAGCGATTGTTCGAGCCAAAACACCCTCTAAACCTACCTTAAAGCTAAGCTCCTACTATAATAACTTGTAAGCTTTAAAGCCCTCCTCTTAGATTATTTAGTCTATCTTATAGAGCTAGTGAGTAGAGATCTTAGATAGGCGCCCGCAAGTCTCTAGCTTACTCTTATCTCTATAATGCCTCTAGTCAACGCTGCCCTCTAAGATCATAGCCTATCCTTGGCAGTAAGAGACTGCGTTGAAGCGAAAAACGTCCTCTTTTAAATGTGGGATCCTACGGGCCTCTATGTACTCAATCGCGCTACAGACACGAGATCTTTTGGGCGTATCATGATCATGCTGGTTATCCTAGTCTGCCATCAAAAATTTGGTATAAATTGATTAAGTTTTGCGTTGTGGAGATAAGTTGAAAGTTGAGATGGGTGAGTTTTGATTTTCCGGTGTGCGGGCCTTTTTTGCACCCGCGTGGGCGGGAACGACGATTTCGCTTATCTCGATCGACTCAGCTTGGGCATTTCTCTTCAAATGTGCCAATACCTCTCTGTGCGAATAATTCACCAAAAGCTAACAGTTCATTAAGTTTGCAATGCGAATAGTCAAAAATGCTTAATCCTTTTTTCGCACGATTGGACCTGATTTCCAGACGCAATAGTGCACGATTCCATCGCAGCCAATCATATCTGGAGATGATCATCACCTACACCGTCTATCGGGATTCGACTAACTGGAGGGGATTGTGTCTCTTATTGACAAAACAACCCATTCATAGGGACTAACTAAGGTTGAATAACGAATCGGGTGGTTTACGGACGAATTTTTACCCACTACGACTGAGAATATTCCAGTCATAGTTTTGGTATCCAGACTGTAGAATAACATGACGAAAAATGGCTCGTTACAATCTGTCAAAGATGCTAATTGTATCATCGTACAGCTTCCCATAGACAAGCTGAAATGCCTATATAAGGATGCTACTTCACACCACTATGCCGAACCACTCAAAAGGAAAGACAGCAATCGACCAATGTTGATTATTGGGTGAAGGACGGTAAGCATACACTGCAGCCAGAAGCCTTACAGCAGCTATGCAAATCGACATAAAATAGAAACCCATCAGCGATTGTCCTTCAATCTCGGACCAAAGGTGCCCGAACACTGACTTTATACCCACTATCAAGAGCCATCCAAAGAACAAAACCTCACCCAACTACCGTCCAAAATCCTCTCAAGCGAAGAACCCTACTCATCAATCCCATCGCCTCCTTCGCCCTCTAAATCACACTCACTCCTTCCCCCCCCCCAACCTACCCGCCAACCCAACGCGGCGCCTGCCCCAACACCGGCGAGACACCTCCATGAGGAAGGCCACCACCACCAGGCATCCGGAAACCTCTCGCCGACTCCTCCAGCCCGAACTTAGGCCTTGACCAGCACCCGGGTTCTCAATAGACTATCGAATATGCACTACAGATTACAACACGAGGCTCATCAGGTGAATGGAGAACCGGTAGACTGCCTTGCTTCAGCCGTACCGCCTTACGGAAACGGCCGGTAAGACGGTGCCAAGAGAACGTGGCGGACAGTCTTGTGAGGCGGGGGGAAGCGGGCGAGATATCCGGCGCAGAAAAACTCGACCTGCATGGCTTGTGCAAGGCTGAGGTGTTCTAGATTGGCGATGGACGCAGGAAGCCCCACGGGTTTGCAGTGGGGTTGCCGGGTGGGATTGCCCGGGTTGTGGCCGGTGTATGCAGAGTCCGTTTTTGTGAGACCATTTGGCTTGTTAGGGACGAAATGTCACGCTTTGGTCGTGGCTACCCTGGGACTTAGCGCCGGAGAAACATCGCGTATAGGTGAAGGGCCGCACGTGGGAGGCCAGTGTGACCAAGGTAACATGCGTCGTGACGAAGAATGTCGTCAGTCACTTTTTATGCTATATACACAGGCGGCGGATTCCCTTTGGCTTGGCAACTTGGGTACGGGGACTGGACGGGTAAAACCGTGGCTAGACCCGAAGGAACAATTGGGCTTGGGATACCGAGTTGCGGGTAAGTAAGTAAGAAGGTAAGTGTAATCATGTTACCGGAAACAAGCAATGCTAAGGCTGGCAGAATTGATGGCTTTCTGGGCAACGATACTCGGCAACTTTAGGTGTTGAGTTCTAGTATTTTTGTGCTTGCCTTATTGTCCGGAGCGTTCGATATACGTCTCGTACAAATTAAGAAGCTTGATAGAGTATCATTCAAATGTATATCTGAGCAGAAACTCTCGTAGACGCCGGTGTTTATTTTGCTGGTGGATAATATCAAAGCATCAGCTGAGTGATGTGCCATTTGTGTCGCCAGCTAGCATCATGTCGAATTTTTGTAGTAAAAGTGGTTCATAATTTATTGGGTATGACAT
Source organism: Ophiosphaerella herpotricha (assembly GCA_028458525.1). Lineage (NCBI taxonomy): Eukaryota > Fungi > Ascomycota > Dothideomycetes > Pleosporales > Phaeosphaeriaceae > Ophiosphaerella > Ophiosphaerella herpotricha. The sequence continues at coordinate 83,350 of JALNQK010000088.1, forward strand.
CATGTATGGTATCCACTTGCGAAGGCCAGTCATGCGATGGGCTGACCACCGGATTCCACCGTTAGAGGAAACATCTTTTCAAGGTCAGCACTGTTCCGCACGCTTTGATCAGCCGTTTGCTTAATAAAGGCCGGATGCCTGAGATGACTGCAGCCCGGGTAGGAAGTGTGCAATGTGGGGATGTAGCATGATTGAGCGACAACTGTGGTACCTAAGTATGACGCACAGGCTTGGGAGTCGGCAGCCCAATCCCCTCAATTAAGCATACATTCAAGGTTCGTTCTGTCACACGAAATCCTCACATAGGTATTTTTTCAGCGAACGCCCGATTGACCGGCTGACCGATTGAGCATGATTGGGCTTGGACTAGTACAAATCGTGAAGTTTGCGAGGGCAATGTTTCTGTCCCTTGGAATTGAATAATAATCGAAAGAGATGAAGGCCAAGATAATTTAATAGCTGACCCTAAATTTCCAAGACTTTTTAAGTATTTAACGGTGGAGACAAAGTCGGATTTACGAGCGGCTCTATGTCGGCGGTACCTGCCCGGGTAACTTTCGACAGACGCGCTATTAAATATGGTACTTCACAAAACCGAGGGGAGCAAATTGCACAACTTCAAATAATTGTGTACAATGTAGATACCGCATCTGAAAATTGGTGGCTTCTAGTGGACGATACTTAGGCACAGATGCTTTCTAAACAGCCGATGTTGAGAATTGAAGTCATCAAAACCGGCCTGGATGGAAAATCGAGTTCATCTTTAGCTTCCCGATTGGGGTAGCTGTAGCATGTCAATTTGAATTTTGGGGGTTGAACCGAACTTACGATTGTCTAGATCTTCGGATGCCCGCCGAGGATTTCCCCTAGGGTGCCGCACGGTTTGGCGTGTTGAGATGTATCAATACATTAGCTGTCTTACACGCATAAAACGCGCTAGGATGCTTTGGGACTTGAGGATGTTCGGATGGACCCTAGAGCATTCACGCCACGAGTGCTGCCGAGGAGAGAACTGGATGATGTCCGAGCACGAGCGCCGGGTACGTACCTATGAGGCCGTAAGAATGGAACGATGGAGGGCAGAATTGTATATAAACCCTTCAGTTTCGCGTCAAGTCAATTCCTCACTACGCTCAATAACTCTTCAGCATAGCCCACTCTTCAGCAAAGCACTCACTACAAGACTCATATTCTTGCAATCATGCGCTTCTTCGTTCCCATCGCCACCCTCCTCTTGGGCGCCGCAGCCCTCCCAGCGACCAATGTCGCCCGCGACGAGGCACCCAACGTCCTCTCGTCGATTCAGAACGAATTTGACCATGCTCCTGTTGTCGATGGTGCAGAGCCCTTTACTATTGCTGCCATTGCGAAGCGTGAGGTCTCTGAGGCTGTTGAGGCCAAGCTCCTCGACAAGCGTGAGGACATGGTAAGCAATCAGTATTTTTTTGTATCTAAATAGAACTTGCTAACCCACAGTTAGCAAATCGAAGTATGGCAGGATGCCGACCGGAGGGGCAGGCATGAATCTCTTTACACCTGGAGTAAGTTTACAAACCAAGCAACATATGGTAGAATGATGAGCTCTAACTCTTGCAGTTAATCGCTGTTATAACTTAGGGAATGGCTGGAACGACCAGATCTCTTCTCTGTCTGTCCCTAACGGCTTTGGTTGTGACTTTTTCCGGAATGCAGATTGCAACAACGGCGACTTCAGTGAGTGACGGGTCCTGAGTCCATGGGATACCGATGAACTAATTGTTACGTAGGACTGAATGTCCCCGGTGGTAACTACATTGCCAACCTCAACACCTACAGCTTCAACGACATCATCTCTAGCTACCGCTGCTACAGATAGACGGATGCTGATGGGAGAAGCGGAAGAAGTGGAGAGATTGGAAAGAACGAATCAAGAGAGAGTAGACTGATGGAAGGGATGAAAAACCTGAAGCTATTGGTGGGGATTGACTATATTAAACTTCCTGTCACTCGTTTATGCTCTGTCGCGATAGCTCCAAGCTTACAAAAGCTATCCAGGGTAGAATAAGTAATTGATAATGATAAAGTATTTTCTAGCACTGATATTTGTGTCAAGGCATGGTGACGTTGAAAGAATCAAAATGTAGCGAAGGACGACATTGGGGGATGGCGAAGGACGGCTGTCAGAAAACGGCGGTGCAGGAGAACTGCACGTGGGCCACTAGTTAGCGCCATAAGGTTAGACGGCGTTCGACGTCATGCAAATCACGTAACACCAACCACCCCAACTAAATAGGCCGGCCAAAACCTGGCATCTGCCATTGTGACATGACAAACCTATAATCCAGCGTGGAGGAAGCGGGAAAGCAGTCATTACAGAAGGAATCACGGAACGCTTGTCACGATGTCATCAAGCTCAGAGATCACGCCGTTGATATCATCAATGTCGCACGCAGGCGGCCGACAGATGCCCCCGAAACCTCAACGAACCGTCACATTTAATCCGACCGTGTCCTCGTCCACTCTAACCCAGCCATCTCGATCTGCTTCGCATGGCGCGCAACTCCCAGTCAACAGTAACGGCGGCCAGCCGATGCTGTCGTCGCTGAACGGCAAATTGCGCAGAAGAAACAGCTCTGGTGCACCAGTGAGGGGCCCGCCTGCACCAAAGATTGGCCCTCAAAGAACCACGAGAACTGCACAGAAACTCAAACTCCTCCCAGATCCAGCCAACGATGACGCCGAAGACGAGGAGAGCGGGCGCGACGTATACGTGCAATACACGAGAATAAAGGATCCTACTGCCAGGAGGGATGCTGCTCGACTAGGCAAGGCTGACAGGGAGCGCCTCCCCAGGGTCACGGCATACTGCACCTCGGCCTCATACAGGCTGGACGACCTAATGCGCTATTTGAAAGGCAAGCAGAAGCTGCGTGGCGCTCTACCCAAGCGCTTTGATGAATGCATCTATTCGCCCTACAGCTACGGAGCCAAGGGACCAGTAGACGTGGCAAGTACAGCGGCGCTCGATGGCATCAGCGAGCCCAGACAACGGCGATTCTCCGACAGTGCTATCGAAGTTGAGCACGAGAACGAGGGGCGGCGAGACGTCCTTATCGACCTCAACGACGGGGGCGACGCGCCGAACATAGGGGATGATGGAGAAACACAAAGGCCCAGCAGGCCGTCAATCACCCACGCAGATTCCGATCCACAGATGGAAACACCAGACTTTGATATTCAGGTGCACACGCCCGAGGTCTTCCTATTCGAATACGGGACCGTGGTGATATGGGGCATGGCGCCGCAAGAAGAGAAGCGCTTCCTCAAGGAAATCGCCAAGTTCGAAGTTGACAAGCTAGGCAAGGACGAAATCGAGACGGAAGAATTCAACTTCTACTACACGCGCGAGTACCAGGCGCGGATATACAACGACTTCATCAGTCTGCGCGATAAGAAGAACTACATGATCAAGCTGGCCATCAGCCACGGGCTCTCGCAGAGCGTCAAGACGTCGCTGTTTGAAGACCTGGTAGACAACACCATCGACGACACAAAGGACATCCCCGCGCAGATTGCGAGCTCCGGCAAGATCAATCTCAACAAGAAGCAAATCAACATGCAGATTGGCGAGCTGTTCATCCTGCGCATCAGCATCCACCTGCAGGGCTCGGTGCTGGATGCGCCGGAGCTCATGTGGGCAGAGCCGCAGCTGGACCCTGTGTACCAGGCGGTGCGGAGCTATCTGGAGATGGATCAGCGGGTCGGGCTGTTGACGGAGCGACTGAACGTGATTGGCGATCTGCTCGCTGTGCTGAAGGACCAGCTGACGGTGACGCACGTGAGTCGGGCGTGTTGTGTGTGATTGGGCTTTGCTGACGATTTGCAGGGCGAGTTGCTGGAGTGGATCGTCATCATCCTGGTGTTTGCCGAGGTGGTGGTTGCGGCCGTCAACATTTTTGTCGACCTGCAGGCGCAGGACTAGGAGGCGGCGTGTGGAGTATGCGTGTATATAGCCATGGCCGTTTTGTATGATACTGGGTGCCGGAGAGAGGAAATACAATCCAGTGGCCCTGTCATGGGCCGTTTGTGGCGTAGGAGCTTGGCGCGGAGCCCTGCAGCCAGACACCACCCCGTTTCCAAGCGGACCGTCAAAGCATGACAGGGCGCGCTGTTCCACACCACTCCGATCCGCCACGCCACGTCACATGCCCTCCCTCCCTTTTGTCGCCCGTCGCAGCGCCCCAATGAGCCGTGCCAGATGAGTTGGAATCTACTTGAGCGCTTCATAGAGTCGGACCACTTCAACACGGACCCGTCGCTTGCAGTGGCCTATCTTGCGTGAGTTGCCTCAGGAGACGGGCATGTGGAATGCTGAACCCACGCCAGACGCTATGCAGACCACGTCGGCATCCACTATGTGCTCTGTTCCAAGCTGCGCCAGTTCGCCTACGAGGAGCTCGAGTTCTTCCTGCCGCAGTATGTCCCGCACCCCCCGGCGCCCGCATGGCGTCTCTGACGCTGCGCAGACTATGCCACCTCCTTGTCAGCATCGACAACGAGTCCATGGCCCTGGAGGAATTCATAGTGGACCTGTGCGAGGAGTCGGTCAATGGCGCGCTGCTGGTGCGTGCCCATGTCAAGCCCCCGTGCCGGCCCTGCTGATGCTCGCAGACCTTCTGGCTCTTCCAGACCTACCTCCACGACCTGGCCGGCGCCCCCAGCTCAATTGCGTTCAAGACGTGCCGCCGCATCTACAACCGCGTGCAGCGCATCGTCTTTGGCTCCGCCGAGCCGCAGCGCCGCGAGAAGATCAAGGAAAACATCTTGCCCGTCACGGTGCTCTCCGGCCTGGTGCTGGCCAGCATTGCCGCGCCCTTCCTCCCCGCCCACGCCGGGCCGCTGGCGGTTGCGCAGGCGCGGAAGCCGCGGCCCATCGAGGACATCATCTCGGACAATGTGCAGACGGCCAAGGTGGCGAGGAGCAAGACGGTTGCCGGCGGCTCGCCACGGGCAAAGCAGAAGCGGGCCGGCCAGGGACACTCGGATCCAGAGGACGGCAGGGCGTCCAAGGCCGCCTCGCCGCGGCCCCGGGACCAGCCGCAGCGGGAGAGCGATCTCAGGAGACAGGCGGCGCGGCCGGCGAGCATGGTGCGGGCGCCCTCGGCACAGCACCACCGGTCGTCGCTGCTGGCCCTGGACGCAGACGCCCGCCTCAGCTGCTCGTCCCTGCCTGATTTCCGCGACTCCAAGACGTCTCCCCTGCCAACCCCGCCGCCGACTGCAGGCCTGGGCCCCCGGCCAGACCACCATCGGTCCCGCAGGCACCATCCGCAGCCGCCCCGCCCGCTGACGCCGACTGCGCTGACCCGCCAGCAAAAAGTCCGCCTGCTGCGGTCCAACTACTTCCGCAGCGAGACGCAGTTCCTGAGCGCTCTGGAGGACATATCGAATCGGCTGGTCGTTGTGCCCAAGCCGGCGCGGCTGAGTGCCCTGAGGGCGGAGCTTGCCTTGATTGCGCAGGACCTGCCTGCCGAGGTGGATATTCCCACCCTCTCTCCGCCTACCCTCAAGGATGGCATCGCCTCGCAGAGCCAGCACCACCGCATAGTTCGCATGAACCCGGCAGAAGCGACCAGTCTCAATAGCGCTGAGCGGGTGCCCTATCTCCTCATGGTCGAAGTGCTCAAGGAGGATTTTGATTTCGACCCAGACACCGACCAGAACCAGCAGTTGCTTGAGAAGCTGATGTTTGAGAAGGGCACGTCGCGAAGACGCTTGTTCGACATTACCAGTGCCGAGTATCTCGCACTCGACCGGACTCCGCCCAATGGCTCGGACAGCGTCTTCGAGCCGGCGAACGGCGATCTCAGCAGTACTTCGCTCATCAAAGGAGGGGATGAAGAGGACATTTCGTCTGGCTTGGCGCGAGTGACCCTTCCGCCGGCGAGCGCCAACGGGAAAGCAACGGCACCCAGATCATCAAGTGGAGCGAACACGCTATCTTCAATGGCCACACTATCCACTCCTCGCACATCCGACTCCGCCATCAGCAGATCCAACAGCCCGGTCCCGATGAGACGAATGACGCTCCCCGCGAACGCAAACCGCGGCAATCAGAGTGCTGATCAGCCAGACTTCTCAGCCCTTGCAACGCACATGCGGACAGCTGCTCAGATGCTGGCACAGCTAGAAGCCAGCGGTTCAAAACGACCAAAAACAGAGGTTGCTGCGATCAAAGCTAAGATTATTGCAAGCATGCAGAGTCTGGAGGAGCAAAACTTCATGGCTGAAGAGCAGGGGCCCACCTTTGACACAATCATGGCTGAGGCAGACCCGGCAGCCATTTCCGCAGAAGCAGAGGAGCTGGAGGATGGCTTGCCAGCAGGCACTAATTCTGGCGCAGGTGCGGCCCGGATGGAAAATGATCTCAAGACTGGTGGTATGCGGCGAAAAGGCGATCGAGATGACCCCAGCGCTGCTACCTTTGGCGAAGAGTGGAGTGCGAAAAGAGAGCGCATACGGAGATCCTCGCCATACGGGCATATGAAGAACTGGGATCTCATCAGTGTCATCGTCAAAACTGGCGCAGATCTACGGCAAGAAGCTTTTGCTTGCCAACTGATTCAAGTCTGCACCCGAATATGGGAGGAAGCCAACGTCCCCGTCTGGACCAAACGAATGCGCATCCTCGTCACAGGCGAGTCCTCGGGCCTCATCGAAACCATCACCAACGGTGTCTCCCTGCACTCCCTCAAGCGCAGCCTCACCCTCGCCAGCATCGCCGCCGGCACCAATCCCCGCAAACGCATCGCCACCCTACAAGACCACTGGCGCAAAACCTTTGGCGAAGTCGACTCCGAAGCCTACACCGCCGGCGTCGACGCCTTCACGCGCTCCCTCGCCGCTTACAGCATCATCTCCTATGTCCTGCAGCTCAAGGACCGCCACAACGGCAACCTTCTTATCGACAACATGGGCCACATCATCCACATCGACTTCGGCTTCATGCTCTCCAACTCCCCCGGCTCCATGGGCTTCGAGGCCGCGCCCTTCAAGCTCACGCAGGAATACGTCGACGTCCTTGGCGGCTTGACTAGCCCCGCTTTCGACGCCTTCAAGGCCTTGTGTAAGCAAGCGTTTCAGGCTCTAAGGAAAGATGCCGAGCGCCTGATTATGCTTGTGGATCTCATGAGTAAGCAGAGTAAGATGGATTGCTTCAAAGCGGGGGCGGCGAGCGTGACGAATAGTTTGCGCGCGAGGATGATGTTGCATCTTAGTCGCGAGGAGGCCGAGGGGTTTGTGGACGAGTTGATTGCGAAGAGTGTGGGCAGTTATTATACGAGGCTGTAAGTTTTATATTCCCTTTTCGGCGCTTTTGGGGCATGGCTAATTATGGCAGGTACGACACGTTTCAGTATCGCACGCAGGGGATTTACTAGGTGGGTACGATGGAGCCACGCATTTCTAGCACCGTAGATAGTAAGTCAGTGGACATGCATTCTGAATTCATCGCCTTCGTTCGTGCTCTTCCTTCTCCCCCCTCCCCCCTCACAACCTTTCCAACCGCACTCCCCCCGCCAAAATTCCCCGTCGATCCGCTTCCGGCACAGCTCTCGTGCGCGCCTGAATACGGCGCTGTTGACCCATTGTCGAAGCGTGTGTCTGGCGCTGTAGAGGGGGGTGTGCGGGCTGATTTGTTGCCTGGGTTGTGAGATGGGTAAAAGGGTTGGGCAGGGGACATACCGAAGCCAGCGCCGGCGGTGGTGCCCGAGCCGTATTGGTGCGGGTTGGAGTAGGGGTGGGAGGATGTTTGGGTGAGGGTGGGGGAAGGATGGGGTTGGTCGGATAGGGGGTGGGAGGAGGTGAGGTTTCCGTAGCCGGACATTGTGGAGGATGATGGGTTTTGTTGATGTGGTGTGGTGTGGTGGAGTTGGGAGGGGTAGATGGATGCAGAGAGGTGTAGACAATGGGGATTGTACGGAGATGCGATGAATATTTTAAAGGAGTTTATATCAGCGTTGGATTGTGCTAGGCCGTTGTCAAGCCTCATGAGGTCATTTGGCGTAGGAAGCTTATCCATCCCCACGCAGATTGGGGGTGGACAAGCGCTGTGAGAGGGGGAAGAAGCTGCCAAGGTGTGCTTGGTATTCTTCCGACACTAGAGCAGATTCCTAGTGTGGGCCGGGTGAAGGTGGCAGGGTGTGGTTATTTGTGCAAAGGAAGCAGTGATGCGCGTTGTGACATGTTTAGATACTGACTCCGTTGTTACAGATCACTGGCAGTAGTCCGACTCACTCGCACTGGAGGTCGCTGTAGATCCAGAATAATAACATATACAGACGGCAATTTTGATTTTACAGTCTTGTCAAACATAAAATGGTCCTGATTCGCTCGATCGATGGTAGTCGCTGGCTGAGGCGAAAGATAGCTGACAGCCTGAAACGGCAGTTCCTCGCTGATCGCGATGGGGGCCATTCTGCGTCACTGGCTCTACGGCCTTCCAGCGTTGATGTGAACAAATAAGGAGATGTTGCGCCAAGGTCTACCTACGCCAGCAATGCATGAAATCTTGAGATGAAAAGGAAAGATTCGGCAATGATATCATCGGACATACTTTGACTATCTTAAGGTTAGTCGTCTGGTTACAGCAGTTTGAGGCAACAACTCACCATGAACTTTTTGTGGAAGTCTGATCGCAGCATGTCATTGATGAATTCCTTCTTCTTGTTCTTCTCTTCAGTACCTCGTGCCTGGTTCTTGAATACCACGTCGTCGTCCCAGCGTCGCTTCATGGCAAAGTCACGGGAGTTGAGCAGTGGATTGCCTCGCGCGACATCAATCTCTCGCTGCTCTTCCTCTTCTGCGGCACGCTCTGCCTCCTCCTTGGCTTTGGCTTCGGCGCGCTCCTTTTTGATCTTCTCAAGTTCGCGCATAAGGGCTGCGGTTTCATCTTCGTCGTCTTCCTCGCTAGATACAGATTAGTATACCGCTAGATAGGGGTGTAGTGTAGTGCATACTCATCGTCGCTACTCTCACTTTCACTACTGCTGTCGTCTGCATCTATCTCCCGGTATTGCTCAAGCATCTCTATTCGCCGCCGTTTCTGGGCTGCCTCGTCTTCTTCGCCCCCGTCTGCCATTGACACTGCATCAATCTGCCGCTTCGAGGCACCGCTAGGATCCGCCGCAGACTCTGGCTCTACGTAGGTGCCGTTCTTCTTTGCATAGTGACGCGCCTCAGCCTCAAGTAGCTCGGCACGGAGGTCGCGCGTGTGTGTGTCGGCATCGCCCCCTTGCCCCGGTTGCCTGTGCTTGAGGATGGTATGGGCAGGAAGCAATCGTTGATGGTAGGCAGGCCCGCGCTGAGCTTCTTTGCCGCGTGCGGGATCGAATGTCGGTCTGTGTGCGGTCGTCATTGCTCCGAGAGATTATTTTGGCGTATTTGATAGCTCTAGTCTTGGTTTCGGAAGTCTCCCGCGTGGTTGATGCGGTTTGTCGTGAATGTAGACTGAGAGAGTTGCCGTCTTGATGGGAAAGTCGCGCTAAGTCTGCGCCTCGACGTTTCTCCGCCCCGTCGCATTTTCACCATCAATCCCCGCATGGGACCCGCATCACGACGGCAAGCATACTACCTGCTTTGAGACGGATAGGGGCAAGATGCCTCGAGAAGCTGAAATATCTATTAATGAACGCGAATTCATCAAACAAGCGCTACAAGAGGAAATACGCCTCGATGGGCGAGCTTTCGATGCATTCCGCAAGATCGAACTGACCTTTGGGGACGAATATGGCGTCGCAGACGTGCAACTAGGCAAGACCAGGTATAATCAACGCCTTTCTGATATATACATGACCTGACCATCCCAAGAGTCATTGCGCGCATATCAATTCAAGTGACGGCACCGCTCCCCGAGCGCAAGTTTGACGGTGTCTTCCAAATAGTCACCGAGTTCTCGCCCATGGCTTCCCCAGCATTCGAAGTCGGCCGGTATGTTTGCTACTATCCATATACCATGCAGACACTCATTGACCTGAGACAGACCTACAGATGCCGAAGTCATTCTGTCACGCATACTGGAGAAGGCTATCCGCCGCTCCAACGCCCTCGACACCGAGTCATTGTGCATTATAGCAGGCCTGAAATGCTTCGCTCTTCGGGCCGACGTGCATATCATCGATCACGATGGTGGGCTCACCGACGCCTCGTGTATCGCTGTAATGGCCGCATTGCAACACTTTCGAAGGCCCGACGTTGTCGTCCAAGGAGAAAAGGCAACCATTCTCAGTATCCGCGAACGCGACCCGATTCCGCTATCCATCCTACATCAGCCTGTCTGCGTCACCTTTTCATACTTTTCCGAGGGCGAAATCTTTCTGGTGGATGCAAATCTGGCCGAAGAGCAGGTTCGACAGGGAGAGATCATCATCACCATGAACAAACATGGCGAAATTTGTCAAATCGCAAAATATGGAGGTGCAACAATGAACCCGTTGGCTATGCTGCAGTGCGCCAACATCGCGCTGCAGAAGGTGAGAGAGATCAGCAAGTTTATCGAGCAAAAACTTGCCGAGGATGCCAAACAGAGAGACGCTGGAGGCTTGATGGCTGAGCTGAGTGCCGAGAACGCCAGATGAGGGGTTTGGCCGATGAGTGCGAACATTAACATTGCAAACAAGACGAATTTACGCAATGGACAGGCCAGCAATTCCCGCTTGCCCACCACGCGGCCGCCAACATTTCGCCCGATCACTGCGACCGTATGCAGACATGTGCACAAGACCTGGAGAGCCCAGAGAGCTGCTGCCAAGGAAAGGTCAGCAATGGGGGGTGAAATACAAATACTGTCAGCTATTCAGTATTACGAGGTGGGGTATGTACTCTATCCAGGGACACGCACGTAGTGGCTTAGATGAATAATCAAACATTTGAGAAACGAATCTCAAATTCTACGTCTTGGGAGCTATGACGCGGCTTTGTCATCCCTATCGCACCACCTCGGCCCCTTGCAACCTGCAATGAAGCACACAACCATCAGGCCTTCATGACGTCCATTCGACGCTGTGATATATTCATCATCCTAGGCATCGGCCGAGGCATTCACATATATCACGACCGACCTTTTAGAGTCGCTAACTCACAAGAAACAATAACAAACGACATCTTGAACATTTGCGTCATCAACAGTCCTTGACGTCTTCTATTTCCAAACTTCAAACTTTCCACTTGCCTGACTATTCCTCTTCACATCTTCTTCTCACAACCCAACATGAGTTCCAAGCTAGTGCCCTCAGACCCGGCCAAGGTCATGGTCATTCGTGATGTCGTCCCCAAAGTTATAAGTAGGTTTGGTTTGACCCGCTACCATTGACTTACTAACTTATTGGCTAAAGCCACACTCTCGGTGCCCTTTTGGCGTTTTGGTAGGATAAAGATTGGCGGGCGTGGTACGATTGGTGAGTACGATATATTATACAACGCTGGTTAATGCTAATCATGATGACAGTTCGCCTACAATCTGGAGCCGTCGCCGTATTCTCTCCTGTTGCGTTGACCGACGACGTCAAGCGCAAAGTCTCCGAATTAGGAGACGTAAAATACATCGCCGCCCTCGACGCAGAGGTAAGCTCTCTTCCACGCCTCACCCAAGCACCCACTAACCCCCACAGCACCACATCTTTCTCGGCCCCTGGCACCAAGCGTATCCTAACGCGCTCGTCCTTGGCCCCGAAACACTCCCGGAAAAGCGCGACAAGCAAAACAACGAAAAAGTGCCCTTCGCCTTCGTCTTCCGCAAATCCGACCCCATCACCTCCATCTCGCCCGAATTCGACGCCGAGTTTGACTGGGAATATGTTCCCGCCCACCTCAACAAGGAAATCGTCTTCAACCACAAGCCTACCAAGTCGCTCATCACCGCAGACCTCATGTTCAATCTGCCCGCGACCGAGCAGTTCAGCAAGTCCGGCGTCGATCCGCAGAGCGGCATATTGACGAGGATATTTAGCGCCTTACAGAGCACCGCGGGCACGGCGGTTTGGCAGAAGAGGACGATTTGGTATGGCACGAGTAAGGGGGATCGCCAGGGATTTAATCAGAGTGTGGGCAGGATTGCCAAGTGGGACTTTGAGCGGATTATTGCGTGCCATGGGGATGTGATTGAGGGGGAGGGCAAGGGTATATTCGAGAAGGTGTTTGGGTGGCATTTGGAGGCGTTGAGGAAAGGGCAGTAGTGGGGAAGTGGGGAGATATGATGATATGATACCATTTCATTTAGTTCCATGTTCGCTTGCTGGTGGCCAGGTCGTAATTAGGGATTTGGATTATCATTCTCGATACAAACACATATGGTATCGCGTTCTCACGCCCCTTTCTTCCCCCATCCCAACCAAATATCCATCACCCCCTTCCGCACAACCTCATCCTCATCACACGTGCGTATAAAATCGCTCCTCGACAAGCGCGTCTTCTTCCCGCCCTCATCCCGCATAACCCACCCATACGGCGTCACTGATATATGACGCGCAATTCGCGACGTATGTTCCTCGCGCGCCACATCCGCCGTAGCCGCACGTTGCGCAACGCTCTCAACACGCTCCATCGGCGGTCGCACACCCCCCTCGCTCTTTTCCCCAACAACTTCCTTCCCCTCCACATCCCTAGGATCAACCCCATACCCCCGTCCCCGCCTCCTCATGCACCCTTCAAACCGCCCATACACGCCCTTCTTCCGCACATAATACAGACTCGCTGCTACAACGCCCAGCACGCCGCCCAACGGCGCGCACGCCACGAGGAAGGCCGTAGTGTGCAGGATCGTGTCGTTGGCGCGGTTTTGGTGGGATAGCGTCGCGCGCCAGGCGCGGTACTTTGTGAAGCTGGTGAAGAAGAGGAGGAGCGCGAGGGTGGTGTGGGTAAGGAGGAGGAGGGTGGCGATGTAGAGTTTGCGCGCGGGTGTAAGGCATGGCATTTTGGGTCTGGCGGTGTCGTTATTATTGTTATAGGGAAGATATGTGAGGAATGGGCCGGAGAGAGGTTTGGTGCGGCTGTGTTGGGCATTGTCGCGAGCGCTTCACCGAGGACTTGAATGCTCGCTTCAGTATGTCACCCTGTACTCTGGTGGAATGAATTCGAGCCCAAGGCCTTTGAAGACAACCTTCTCCGCATCCTCGGGTGTTCCGTCCACACCATTTGAACCCTCGAGTCGTATGACTTCACCTGTGTTCCGGCTCCGAATGCCGCTGCTGTCGAATTTCCAGGCCTTGGTGTGCTTTGCGTAGCGGCGTAGATCTCTTTGGAACGCGGTACCGCCACTCCAACCCATGATGGCACAACCCACAGTCCGCCACGGGGTGACAATGATGTCGACACGGCGATGGATATTCGGATTCTTGAAGTTTGGATCTGCAGTGAGATCTTGGTCGCGAGTTGACCATTGGGGGTTTTGCCAGACTACTAAAGCCTTGTCGAGTGTATCGAACCCTGTGCCTGCGCCTTTTGCAGAGCGGAATGGCAGCGTTTCTTGGCCTCTGCTGGTATTCTTCAAACTCAGGGTCAGTGTATGTGTAATATACTTTGAATCCTCCAGCGCGTCGACTATCTCTCTGACTAGTCCAGCCGTTGACTCAAGGTCAGGATGCGAAACGATCATGTCTACGTCACCAGATGCTGCTTTACCTCGACGGTATCCACCCACTAGAGTCACAGTAACGCGCTCATCTCGAAGCCGAACTGCGTGCTCTCGGACAACAGACGCTATCTGTTCGACCTCTGGCCGTGGAATCGGGACCTGGAATTCCTCGTAGTATTTCAAGCCGATTTGCTGCACGCGGTCTAGCTCGTTCCAGCCAAATTCAATAATATCATCCAACTCTGTCCAATGGTTGCCGTAGTAGAACTGTCGCGCAGTCTTTGCGCCAACGCCCCAGATGTCGTAGAACAAATGTAGAACTTTCATCGCTTCATCATTCTCATAGTCTTCGACGGCTTGTATTTTACCTGTGTTCTTCCATTCTACAAAGAGGACCGCAGTCTTCTCATCACATCCAGGAAGTTGAGCAAGCTCCCGCGGGTGACCAAATCTGTGAGGATACGCTGCAATTGAAGCAATGATTGTTGAATAGGCGCGTACACCGATTTCGTCATTAATTAATGTGCGGGCTGTTCGAATTTTCTTGAGTTGCTCTAAAAAGTCCTCGTTTGGTCCGTTGGCTAGTGTGAAGCGTTGGCAAGCATACTTCACACGATTCTTCACCCATTCTGGAGGTGAAGGCGTGTCACTGTCTACACCATCATAGTCACTTGTCGTCATTTGAAGCAAGTGGGTGGTGCGTGGAGCGAAAGACTGTTCTAATTGCTGATTGGAGGGCGCAAAGCTCTTTCCTTCAAATCGACGAGAGACATGATGGCCAATTTGATGTCGCCGGTAGGTGGCTTTTGGTGCATTGAGTATTGCATCGGTCTTGGCCCTATCCAAAATACCATGTGTAGCTAGGGGCCGTGTCGCTGGCAAGGTCTTTGAAAGAGGTGTCGCCTTCACCGCTGCCGAGAAAACTGCCTTGATGGATTTGGTATCTGCTAACTTTGGCCGATCTAGAGCTTTGCATTTGTACACCAAATTGCTGCCAAGGGGCACCAGATGACCGGCGGTGACACAAGCGTCTAGCCAATCGGCCTTGATAACCCAAATAATATCATGTCTCGAATGATTTTCAAAGACATGTGTTGCATGTTCAATAGTCTGGACCCGGGAGCGCGGTGATATGGGAGTTTCTGGTTTTTTGGGGAGGAGTGTATCATTACAGTCTCCAAGGCCTTCATCCTTAGTGGTTGAATCTGCTTGATCCGAGATATTGGTATTCTTATTCATAGAGATTCTTCTTTTTTTATGGGCAGATTCCATTGCCTTTACAGGACTGACAGGTCGTTTTGATAGGGCAACCTCTTCGACCACCAGCTTCCGCGCCTTCAACTCAAATTCGGCCCGTCGCTTAGTTCCAACCCTGCCAATGAACACCTTTGCTCTTGAGACATCGGTAGTGAGAGGCGCATCGTACTGTTGCAATGTCTCGTTGATGGCATTGTTCTCGCCATCCTTCAAATGGGCGGTGAGAACCGCAATGGGTGGGATGGTGCTAAGACTGAGGCCAGATTGTGATACCGTCGAATTAGGTGATGGTGATCCGGTGCGTGTCTGAGCAGAGCAGATGTCGGTGTTCATTTTGGGGAACAATATTACGGTACAATATGCCTAAGGCAAGGGTTGTCAGCTGCATCAAGGAATCGCGTCCTGTGTTTTGCAAGGTAAAATGACCGGTAGATCATGGTACCGTCAATGCGATATTATGCAAAAGCAAGAAGGGTGTAGATGTGTGATGACACGATAGTCGATAGTCGATAAAGCTGAGAGGACGACGACGTTGGTGCAGGACAAGTCCAAAGGCTAGATCGAGTCGTGTGATACTCTCTTGGCGGATTTGCTCAGTTTAGCGTCATGCTTCCCCACAGGGGCCCACAGCGGCTCAGCCGTCGATGCATTAATCCGCAACAAAGTTTCAAACATCGACTCGTCATGGTCTCTCCACTAAGCACTCGACCCATGCGGCACAGGCTGATCAGGCACCTATGGCCGCCGCCGGTGTCCGAGGCTGAGTGCCCCAGCAGAAGCGCATAAACATCTCACTTTGCATCAGCCATGCCTTGCGAGCCACCCTACACGCGCCCACTAGTTTTGCCCTTGGTGGACATCGTGACAAAGTATGCGAAACATGCGCCAACTATCGCGTTATATCTAATGCCCTTGCGTGTTCACGGCTTCTCGATCTCTCTTGGGACACGCCGATGCCATGTGCGCACTCTGATTGGCTCCCTAGCCTTTCCAACCAGCTCAACATCAACCAAGGAATGTTGCACCTTTTTGGTGTTTGGGAAGGCCAATTCCGCTGAAGGGTGAACAGCTGGTCCGAAGATAGCGCGAACACCGTAAAGATGTTTCCCCTTGCCGCTGATCCTTTCCTTGGTACGCGCGGACCTGTGTTTCGGATTGACAGGGTTGCAAAGTAAGACGACGCCCCGATAAACGCACTGCCGAGCTGCGGTACATATAAGGTATATGATCCCGACCATGGTACTCAGGTGAACCGCATTTCACTCGTTCAACAATTGGCTGGTTCTGCAACGGACGTTTTTGCCATATTACGCCCCCGCCACCGCTAACCGTAGGCTTCTCTTCTGCTTCTCCCATTTCGCCCTACGTTCTTTCTAGAAGCCTGGTCGCTGTATCCTAAGAAAAGGAATCTTATACCAACCCAGCCTCGACAGGCCAATCTTCGACAGCTATCAGACCGTAACAGTCCGATCGATATCCAAACCCCAAGTTTCGTCAGCTTCGCCAATCGCATCATGCGCTCTCTCTTCTTCATAGTCCTAGCGACCCTTCTCGCCTACGTCGCGGCAATTCCAATCACTCCTTCGGCTCCACGACTTCAGAAACGCGCAGAGCAATACCGACTTCAAGGACTAAAAGAAGTGAGTAGCCTTGTTGAAGCAATTCCTAAGGAGTTTGTTGACGTCTGTAGTTTGAAATCGCCGAGCGGTTATCAGCTTCTGTAGAAGAGACTCAAGATTTCCGATCACGCGTCAACCGTAAATTCCATTCCATCTTCCACACTCCTTCAGTAGGATATGACCGCGACCTCTTCTCTGGCGACATTGCACCCGGATCGCTAGATTCGCCTTCCATGCTTCCCAAAGCATCTGTTGATGAACACAGTTCCTTCTTCCGCTCTTTATGCGCACTCTTCCATGGCAATGATGAGAGATTTGGTTACGAGGGTAAGGAGGGAGAGCTCCGAAGGCCTACAGGGTCGAGACAATGGACCCACACATTTGGAGGATTCAGGAGGTGATGTTCACTTCTCCTTGGGTATGTTTATGAGTATACGAATCTGGTGTGAGACGGTTTTGCTGGCGTTTGAAATTGGGCTTCATTCGTTGATCCGGCACGTTAGCTATACCATTCTAGAAACCAGACTTATCCATCAATCATACCAATCGTCATTCACGAAAGTTATGGCTCTTTTTACGACATTTATTTTTTCGATTGACTATGCTCACAGCAATTGAGATAGCAGCCCTTATTGTGTTGCAGATTTCAGATGCACCAGTAAGTGGTGCAAGAACCCCGTGTCCTGTTTTAACTTCATTGCCTGACCACCCTCACAACCATTGCTCCTCCACACAACCTAAAGGACGGGCTAGGGAAACATAGAAATCAATGGCGCAACGCGACTGCGACGCCGATCCGCAATTTAGCAGTAGGCTATTTTGTGCACCACTCGGAATCCGCCAGCACATTTACAACCACCTCATCCCCTGTGGTGTCCATGCTTCCATCAAGGCGGGCAGAATAGTCCTGTCAACATGCATCCAACCTATTCCCGAGCACGAATCTTTAGCGAGACTCAAGCGGGCTAGTTCTGTTTACCTCAGACCTTATTTTACTTTCTACAATTCTCTTGTACACTCATGCACACGGGGCTTGCATTATAAATGCAGGGAGGTAGTATTGATATTGGATCGTGACTTCAAGCCATTGAGAAATACCGACCTGGATATTATGCGCGCTTGCAAAAGAGCGTAAGTAGATGCATCGTGTCAAAGAACAGAACTGACGCGGCAGCAATAGGCGAGCAGAGTTCATAGACTTCACAACGAATCTAGCAGTTTGGCACCTCACCGATCTAGAAACACTCCAACGCATAACCCCAGAGGGGCGCTGGGTCATTCCACCTCTAAATACGACTCCGTCCGGCGACTTAGCTACGGCCATTCCGCGAATTCGCAAATTGTCTGTCAACCTCACACTATCTTGTCGGTTCTTTTGGGCGATAGAAAATTACGATGGGTCTCCTGCTTTGGTAGAGGTACTTCCTTGGATACGGCTCTACCTTGCTATCACAAAATTGGCCAGACTTCAGTCATTCCGTGTATGGATAGACCTCCACGACGAAGAACTTTGGGGCTATATTAACGAGCGTCCGTTTTTTGCCCCATTGCAGAGTTTGCTGGATTCCTCTCCGGCCTTGAAGATATCAGTCCGTCTACCAGAATGCACTCGAAATAAGAGTGTTCATAACAACTTAGGGCCGCTAGTGGTCTTATATTACCAGCCCCTAACAAGTGCTGATTGAGGTAGTGGTTATATGTAGTAAATAGAGGTCATGGAAAGTGCAAAGCCGTGTTGCCCTTGGGCTTTCCAGCATGCATAATGACCTACGAGGATCTAGGGGAAGACCAAAGAAAAAACGAGGGCAGAACGTAGAACGAGTACGAAAGCCACTAGTTGTATTGTCGCGTAAGATGGTCTAATGAGTCAAACCCTGGGGAGAGCTGCTCGCTAGCTTGTGAACCATATCTCAAGCACAGTCCGCAACAAGCAAGTCAATCCGTTCATCCTCAGAGACCCACTTACCTATCTAGGTAGGAGTTAAACTTTTATAGGAAACTGCTAAGCTAAAACAGGTAATCAATCAATTCAATCCGGCCTTTCCGAGCCCCACTTAATTGCTTGTTGCGGAGTCTGATCTCAAGTGGAAAGAGACAGTAAGAGCTGTCTGTCAGTAAAATGAAAGGGTACGAAAATCACTATCCTTTTGTCAATGCGAGATGTATGCAATAGATAATATATTACAAATCAGTTTAACTAAGAGTTTTATTCCATTCTAGCTATATTTATAGAGCCTCCGAAAAAGGGGTCTGGGCAGATGATTATCTTCTAGCTACCGTATCTCAAGTAGCCAACGTCCCACTTCTCTAGTTAAGTAAGAGCCTAGATGCTGTATAGTTTGCTAAGTTGCATCAACGCCAGGTACATTAACATTCTTGCACGCATAAAGTAGTTGGGTAACGATTGAAACAATGCGACATCTTCTCTAGAATGTCCATTAATTTATCTATTAAATTAAACTATGAACATGAGAATATATGGGAATGCCTCACCATGCATTTCTACCCCTGTCGAATCGTCAATCTTGTTCGGGAGATTCGTGGAATCTGACACTAATCTCATCAATAAGATCGACGATGAAGTCGGTGATGACGTAGTCCGGAGGAACTTGATGACGTCTCCTGTGCCTCTCTCGTATGATTTGGTGCTGTGTGCGCGTATCAGCGTGCCACCCTTCTGCGTCTAATGAATCCTATTCGGCCCCATCCATGGAGCGCTCCATTCGGCCGCGTGCAATCCATATTCGGCTGCGTAATCTAATATTACTTTCACCAAGATTACCCGCACAATGCGGTTGTAATCGAAGAAACACGCGTCAGAATAGGGCGCCCCTTGTCCATGGGGGCAGCTCGGATGTCTTCCTCAGAGGGCAAGTATGCTGGGCCATCTTTTCCGCATGGACGTCAGGTGGAGCCTCATCAGCGTTCAGCCCCTGCTCTTGAGGTACCTTAGGCGGAGCTTGATTGATCGGGCTATGTTGAACCGCCATGTTGTCGGCATGAGCCACTGCCCGCGATGGTGCCTCCTCTTCTGAGTCCGTATCAGAATAAAATTGGGCAATAGCAGTTGCGAAGTCTGGTCTCGCCGGCCATGCCCCGTCTCCCTCCTCTGCAAGCCTGGATAAAGGATACGGTATACCCCCTGCATTTCGCAAATTGAGCTTCCGAGCCCACGGGGCTATGCGACGCTTCACCCTTTTACAGGGTGTCGCATTTGATGGCAAGCAATTTGGGCGCTCTGCAGCACTGGGTGAGCAATGGGAACTACGAGATGTAGATACAGTTTAAGAATAAGACCATCTGGGATAGAAAAGCCTGGACGCAAGACATAGCTTTACTTCCTTTCTTTACTTACCCCGTACACTAGCGTATACCCAGCCTGGACGCAAGCCTTTGCGGCAGACGAGGCCCCATCAACAGTTATACTACTTTAAAGTTCTTAAATTTCTTTGATTTTCTTAGTAAAACTACGTGCATCACGGATACGTTAGCCTTGTGGCTGTGATGTTGATTTTTGTAGCTATTTACCCTGTTTTGTAGTCGCACTCTACATGGATACCTAATTGTAGGACATGTGTAGGACCAACTCGATGATCATATCCGCTCTCAAATAACACACGTATACAGCCTCCTAGTTACCCCAGCTGTCTGTCAAACTGCCTCCTGCCACCACGGATGCGCCATAACCTGGTCTATCGTTGACCTAGCCGTTGGGTCAGGTTTCGTCATTTTAGATATCATATTCTGTGCCTCAGAACCCAGTTCCTGTCCCCATACCTCGAAGCTCATTTCTGGTTGGTCTTGCACGGCCAACTCAGCCACTTGAGATGCTAATTTGAGAGCTTTTGTCCATTTCTCGCTAGCGATCCGGTTGAGAAGGCCCTCGTTCGCTGACCCAAAGTAAGAGAAGTGTCGCGTTAATATTTCTTGCTCTGGGCTTATGCCAAGCTTGACGAGGTCCTGGTAATCATTGATGAGTAGTACTTCCCCAGCCCCGAGGGTATATATGCACTGCGCGAACGTTTAGCGTGGGCCTCTTCGATGATACCCATGAAAATGGCATGGAGTGACTTACAACCAGTCCGAATGAGTAAACATCTGATGCCTTAGACAAGCCTCTCCCGGTCTGTCCTTCTGGACTGCGCCACATGGCATTCCCTACTGCATGAGCGGTCTGAAGCAGCGCTCCTGTTTCTAACTTGAAAGCGATGTCGAAGCCACCTAAAGCGACGTTGGTGATTATTTTAATACCCTCTTTGTCGTAAGTCCAGTTGACCAGTATATTATCAGGCTTGATATCTGCCAAGATCGACAGTCAGTTAGGCTTTCATGATGGAAGATCAAATTTGGACTGGTGATCGTACCGATATGGATCCAGTCCTTGCTGTGTAGCTCTTGTATGGCTTCTCCTGTCTGCCGTAAGATTTTCTTCCGTGCTACATCGGAAATGTTTGAATCCTCCTGAAGTAGTCTAAGCAGGGTATGTCGATAGTACGGATAGATTAGGACGCTTTCGTCCTCATTAAAATCAACATGCATGCGAAGCCGACGAGACTTGGGAAAATCGGCTGCAAGGCGTAAGGACAGGTCGTAGAATGGTTTGTACATGCGCTTGAAGACGAAAGACTGGTCCTGAGATCTAAAACGACTTTTGTTGAGCGAAATTCCAAGTGTAAGATTTGTACAACGTACTCAGCTTTGAAAATGTTCAATATAGGATCTTTGCGCTCCTGGAGCACCTCGCGCTGAATATATACACGACCAGATTTGCCTACGATGATGGATATCGTCCTGATGCCTATACGTGGAATTGGGGATGTGTAATAAGCAAGACGATTGAGAAGCATGAGCGGAGAATTGAGCAACAGGAATCTATGGGAAAGGAGTTGTCTCAACAGTTAGAGGTTCTTCGTGGTGACTATAGGATGGTGTTCTTTGCGCTGTGCTGCCCACTTTCGTTAGCCTAAGCGCCCACTTAACTAGTTAATTTCTAGCGATCGCTGGTTTTAGTACGCGGCATCTCAATTACCAAGGACTTGATGTGGATTTCTCCAAGCATGCCATCCAATCCGCTATCAGCGATATTGAATCTTCCGTATTTATAAGCTAGCGGTAGGCTGCTGAGGCGCGGGTATGTATCAGACATTAATACGGAGGCGGCTGCAGAGCCGCACTCCTCCCGCGAAGGCGCATCACAACAGGTTGCAACGCTTACAACGTACAGGGGTATGTCTTCAATATGTACAGCGTTTGCGTTGCAACCACGGTACGTTATAGGCAAGTAGTAAAAGTAAAAAAGGATATAGAATGAAAATGAGTTTTCGATATCTTGAAAGGCAGTCCGATCCGAAAGGCTATTTCTAAAGCTAGGAAGTTTGAGAGGAATCCTCTAATCTAAATGTATTCGTTCAATTAGCCTCTGAAGCGGTTCTGTAGTTCGAGGAACGTCAATCAATCACAGCGCTTCAAAGAAGCATCCCTCGTGGCGGCACGATGGTTACCAATCATCTAATATTGACGGCCATTCATGCCGGTAGCGTAGCATAATGAAGTTGAGTAGGTGTTTACTAAGGCGAAGACTAATTAGCAGCGGGCTATATCATTTTCAAAACTTTGTTCGTGCCGGTGGCACAGCAAAATGAGAGCTCGTAGGCGCCCGTGAGGTTTGGGCAGCGTTAGCTATACCCTCAAATACTTGAGAATCATGTAGATATTCCTTCGACGTAAGACTATAGTAAATAACATGATGTAGCTGTAATGTAGCAAAATCTAGATATGGTTCGGTATAAAACAATAGTCATGGAGCGTTACGAAGAGCTTTCGAGTATGCGAACTGAGAGCGAGGATAACAGTAACTTATAAGCAAATCAAAAATTCGACCATTTAATCCCGTTATTAACCGCACAGGAGACCCTAGTAGGCTATCTCAATACGGGACAGGTCCCAATTCCGAAAGAACTCAATTGTCGTCATATAGACAATCCAGCGAGATATGCCGCTATATGCTGCAGACCCAGCAAGTCGCCTTCCTGAGTATTCATTAGCTCTTTGTCTACCCAACCACTCGTGTAACCACCGCCAAAATCAACCAAATATGCGTCATCATGCACGTCGATAAGAACGTTATCAGGCTTTGCATCTCCCCAGACAATTTGGCGTTGATGGAGCTCTTTTAGAGAATGTGTTATCTGCTTTAGCCATTTGTCGTGTAACGTGCGCTCGCTAGCCCGTGCGGCACAGGTCAGTGTCTTGTTCTCGCAATCGATATACGATAGCAGCAGTCCAACGATCCTTGACGTGCGCTCGTCCTCTACTACACCAAGGAGGCGGGAAATGCGCACGTCTTCTCCAAGCTCAGCCGCATGAATCTTAGCATAGGTAGCGAGCTCCGTAACAGTCATACCAACGTCTCCTGCCAGTATCTGCTTGAAAAAGCTAACGCCCTCTCCTTTAGTGCACACCTTACGGGGGTTTGTTGGTAAGGCCACCGCGTCGTCGTTGAGACGCACGTGGATATCGTTAGGACGATGGACTGGTAACGTAGACTTGTCGAGCGTTTTGGAGGCAGGAAGAAGCACACCAACCAAACGACTATTAGGGCTGACGTCGCGCGGGACCGGAACTAACTTATCGCCAGCCACCTGCAGGGTGTATGCAAACTGTTCGGGAAATAGGCAATCTTGGAGCGTGTACAACCGACCGCGCTCTAAAGGCGGGATTTCGCGGAACAGAGCAGCAAAAGGTTCCATGGCCCAGTTGTAGAATTCCTCAAGAGGGTCGACGAACTCATCCTCAGACTCTTCTAGGGAGGGTGGTATGTACGCTGGGTCTAAGTGTTCAACATGAAGCAGGTACTCCTTCAACAACTTGGGATTGGCTTCAAAATTTGCGGTGAAAAGGTTGACGCAGAAGTGCTTGTCGCCCACGGAGACATTTAATTTAACGTCCGTGTTGATTTCGCTGCTCCAAGTGGCTCCGATTTCGTACTGTGGTCTGCCAGCCATGACTAGTTGTCTATGCAGAGTTCGTCTTGAGGGCTTGGGTTATGTAAAACGGAACCCTTCGTTTAAGAGGCAGAGTTGGAATAAGAGTGTATTGAAATTTGAGCGGTGCCAATCGTACAAGAAGAATTTTGAAGAAAAGGCAGTGAGAAAGCAAAAGTAAGGGTTGCTATAGGTGAAATAGCGGTATAGCAGGTAATTTCGGGTTTGGAGCGTGTAGCTATAGGAAATATAGTAAGCTGCGCGTACGGTATAGTACGGAGGTAATTCCTAAAGTTCTTACTAGTACAAAAAAACTACTTGTAAAGGAGAGGATCCAACTCATGAATAAGTAGGAGATAATTATTAGTTTATATCTGCGTCGAGAGCTAAGCTCTTTACACAGCTACTAGCTAGCCCGTAGGGACTTAACTTACTATAAAAGCCAACTAATCTATTAATAGCTAATACCATAGCTTGTATTAGTAAGGAGCTTACTACAGTAGATTAGGCTCTTTATAATAATAGGGGATTAGTAGCTTAGTGTAAGTAAGCTCGAGTAACTTAAGTTTACTAGATTAATCTACTTGTCACGGGTGTTTCCCACGGGTGGCCCGTTAGGCCACCGATAGGCATCTAGTACATATACTATTCTACACACAGCTCGCCTATTCGGCTCACTGTACCTTTTTGGGTAGCTCTGTTCTAGTAGTGTAGAGCTGGGCCTAATACTACTATAACTATATAAGGAGCCTAGCTCTTAATATAGATATAAATTAATAATTATCTCCTACTTATTTCTAAGCTTCCTCCTATTATAATTATCTTTTATATTATTAACCATATACATTCAGCTATATTTAGTATAGACTTAAGGAGAGTTATTTTCCTACTACAGTATACTAGGATACTCGTGGAGTTGTAGCGACCCCAAAACTTATAGCACTAAACTCCCCGACGATGCGTAATGGTCTTGAAAATGTTTGGGTTTACTATGTTCCAACTTTTACAGAAATTTCTGTCGTTGCCTACTTAAATTTGTAGCCTATAGCGAACTCCAAGGCCATAAGCTTCCTATGAAGTTGTGCCTCTACGAAGGATGTTCTTGGTTCGTTCATATCTCTCGCCCAAAACAGCCTATAGTGGCATGCTTCTTGAGAGACAGCCTTTGCAGGGCGCCACAGTTTCGTTTCTAGACTACTTTGGTTAGGCTGTGTTCTTTTGGGTGCTTAACATAGCATAGGAAAATTCCTATGTCTCTATACCGCTCTTGCACCCTCTACTACCGTTGCCTCTATCTTTAGGGCCTCACTTCTAGCAGCGGCCTATACCCAGCTGGGATTAGCATTGAACTAGTAAACGGGAGGGGGAAACGCGACAAGCGCTAGGCACTCTGTGTTTACTGGGGTAAGAACTATTCACGAAACAACAACAGACCACCGCGCAGAGTCTCTATGTCTTGGAGGTATTGTCATTATGCCGAGTTGGAAGCCATTCGTCGTTCCTCAAAACGTACGCCAAAAAATACCATCTAGTCGTTTCCACTATTTGCTGATTGATTCCAGTCCTTGATACAACCGGCGATCTCGCATTCCGCCCTTCTCCGCCTCCCCGCTGAGCTCCTTCTCCTGATCTTCTACCACGCGAGCCCGCCGGATAAAATCTGCCTCGCAATCTCGTGTCGACGTCTCCTGCAAGTTTCTACACTTGCATCCATAATGGTTCCCTTCCTGCCCCGACATTCAACTACACATTCCGCCCGAAGCGTGGAGACGTTGGTTAGGCGTATTGAACCATTAAACGCGAATGGAAAATGCGACAAGCGCTGGGCACTCTGTATTGACTGTATGCGGTACCGTCCCACTAGGAAGAGTTATTGGAATAGAAGAATAGGGGATTGGAGCCACAAGGACGCTTGGGACCGTACTGTAAGGTCCTGGAATGTGAGGTATTCTCTACAATGCCCACAGTGCTGGCAAAAGGAGTGGGAACATGTTGATATCCGGAATCGCTGTACATAAGCATCAACCAACTGGCCTTAGCCTCTAGGGTCGGCAGAACTAGCAAGATGCTGTAGTACGGATGGGGTATCTTGTGGATGGGCCGAAGATTCATTCACTAGCTTTTATCCTCTAAACCTAGTTGAGTAGGCCGCACGGCCAGATAACGCGCTCCTACATTATATCAAGACGTAGCCGCGTATAGGAGTTAGGGATGCGGTGGGATCGGTGTTCAAATGTAATTGTATTTTAATGTAGTTTGGTTTGGTCTGGATTGCTATCTAATCGTCTCCCTCCCGAAGCATGTGTTTGCGGATTCCTTTGCAGGGTGTTAGTCAGGTTGGGAGGGTGAGAGGTTGAGGTGTACCGTTGTAATCTTATTCTAAATGCCCAAAAGTGACCCGGAATGTGGATCGCGCCGTGACGCCTTGCTAGCCCGTTCTCCAGTCAAATTTCAATGCCCATCAGTGCTCTTGCTCCGGACACATCGATTCGCCGCTTTCCATCGCTCATCTTCGCTCTGACCACCCAACCCCCTCTGACTAGTGATTTCTAAAATTCTTCTTCTGGTAGAACAGATCCGTCCGCGAACTGCCGAGATTGATGATCTTGGGACACCCGTCGCGGTCCTTTTCTAGGCGCGTGCACTCGAAGCAGTAGAAAGCATCGGAGATGCCCTCGCCGCCGCACACGACGCATTTGTTTTGATAGTTGCCGAAGGAGCATTCGTCGCAGATGCGGGCAAGCGTGGTGGGTCGCACATACGAGTCGCAGACGGGGCATTTGCCGTCGCATTTGTCGCAGAGGCGGCCGATGGAGATGCCGGCCTGTTTGCGGCACATGACGAGATCGCTGGGTGGCGGTTAGCTGGTGATAAAGTGGCAGGCAAGGGGAGATTCTCTCTAGGAAGGAGAGTTGCTGACTTACGGGTGATGGCGAGACATGGCGCAGTATAGGCTGTTGCTGGTGGTGTTTTGTGTGAGGCTGCAGAGGTGACAGATGTTGTAGTCGAGAAAGGCTGCAGGTAAATGTCAAGTTGCGGACTTCCGGCTTAGTCATGACCGAACGCGTGCCCTGTGCGGAACCTTCGAGTCGTTCTCCCACGCTCCATCACACGAGTACGCGACGCGATATCAGCGTCATCAGGACAACATCAGCCCCGGCTGAGCTGGTATACACACGGTACTCAGCACGCCTAAAGGATGGATGGCCCCATTGCGTCTGCTGTAATTTTGCCGGAAGAGCCTCTGCCCCCAGCCTCGCCGACCAACAGCAACAAGAGACGCCAACCATCACACCCGGAAGAAAGTGCCAAACGCCCACGGCTTGATGATGAGGATGTGCCCAACGGGCGCCAAGATACGACAGATTCGACCCCTGTAGCTAAGCCAGCTGCTCCTGTGCGCCGCGAGCGAGGCAGGGAACGCAGGCTGTTCGGTGCTGCGCTTGGTGCCCTCTCGCAACCTTCAACTACTACTGCGGCGCAGAAACGCCGGTCCGATATCGAGAAGAGGCAGCTGGCCCAACGCAAGCAGGAGAACGAGGAAAATGAACAAAGAAAAGCAGAGCGAATAGCGAAGCGCAAAGCCCAGCGCTGGAAAGAACAGAGGCGCTTCGAGGACCAGTCGGTGCGCTTTTGTCCATCCCATGATGTCGGTGGCAAGAAGCTGACCGTAACGTAGATGCAATTAAACCACGAACACCGGCTGAACAGGGCTCACTTCCTCCAAACCGAGACCATGCCGCACTTGGTACGCACCGGATCACGATCGTCTCCCCAGGCTAACATAAAGACAGTATTACAAGCCGTGGGAGACCAGCGCAAAGGAAGATGACCTCATCCAAGACCAAATCGCCCAAGCACACGAGGCAAACAGGCGAGAATTAGAAGAACATGACGCCCACCGGCGGCATCCAGCCAACCGACAGATTGATGACAGCCACAACTCTCCCAAGGACCCGGGCATGGACGACGATCATGTGCAGGATCTCGGACACGAGGCGGTGAGACTTGAAGCAGTCGAGCATGCATCAGACAGCAATGTACCAAGTCATGAGCCCACCGCTGACCATGCTAGCAACAACAATCATGATGAGAATGGAGAAGATGTGGTCGAAGAGGCGGCCGAGGATACCGTCATTTACTGAAGTCCGCTAGGCACTGCGCGCCGCCTCCGCCTGCGCACTCGGCTGCCGGACCGCTATTTTTTCAAGGGTTCCTACAATAACATTGCCTACATTCGGCTTCGCCGTGTCGAGCATCACTTATTGGAAACACTTTTATCGCCACATATTAATGCACTTGGAAACAAAACGTATTTGAATCTGCGCAACATACCAGATCATGCTCTTGCAGAACATCATACTGTTGTACCAGCGCAACAATCCGGTTCGCTGTCCACGAGTTTGAAATTCTTCGTCGTCCTTCAATTCTTAAAATTCTCCTTGGATAAATTGACAGTGTCAAAAGTCGTTATCTAGCCAAGACACCGGGAGAAGCGTCACCGGCGACTACCCTCTGTAGCCACTGTGCCGGCACCTGGCTTCATGCAAGCCGGCTATGTGAAGGCGTTCGCCTCGCTTCATACAGAGTAGAAATCACGCGAGATACGTGCCCGAATGCAACCAGGCCTGCGGATCGTTCGGTGGGCCCCACGGGTGAGTGGGAGGCGAGAAGGCTGCCCAGGTCCGAGTAGGATATAGCATCAAACAGTATACCTTTTACTATGGGTGCCATTGAACAGCGCCGCCCATTCAAGTCGGACAATCGTGGTATTCCAACGAAAACCCCTCAAGTGTGAAACAGCAATAGGTGGTTGTTGGCCCCCTTACCTCGGGACCGAGGCATAGTCTCCACTCTACCAAATAAAGCATGATAATCAGGCCAAGAGTCCTCGCCTTTTCCACCGCCCCACTGCATTCAAATCACAATATCTCTGCATCCTCCCTCTATTGAAGCGTCCTTATCCACAAAAGTGAAGCAAACGTAGCCATGTCCCACGACCCAATCGATCCCACTTCAGACCCGCGCATCGAGCACAAGACGGCGAATCTAAACGGCTATACGTACCACTATCTCTACGCGGAACCCAAGTCCAAACAATACTCCCACACTGTTTTCCTGGTACGTCTTCTGCCCCATCCTTATCGCTACAATTTGCCGCCGGATATATGCACGACTGGCAGAACAGCACAGCATACACACGCTCTCTCGTCCCCGGTATTTTATTGCTCAGCGCAGCACAGCGCACTAACCAGGTACCTACCCACAGATCCACGGATGGCCCGACTTGTCTATGGGGTGGCGGCACCAGATCCCCATGCTGATTGACATGGGTTTCCGCGTCATTGCTCCTGATATGATGGGGTACGGAGGCACGGTATGCACGCGATCTAGATCGCAGATACAGTGTTGATTCAGAGATAGGATGCGCCGTCTGTACCGCCGAATTCAATCAGTCTGTATGGCATGAAGCGCGCCTCTGACGACATTGCGGCTCTCGCGAAGGAAGTGGGCGCGTCGCGCATTGTGCTGGGTGGCCATGATTGGTGAGTATACGCGGGGGCGAGGGGAAGCGTGCTAATGCTGCCACAGGGGAGGCGCCGTCGTGTGGCGAGCAGCAGCGTGGTATCCAGAGCTGGTATCCCACGTGTTCGCCGTGTGCAGTAGGTTTGATGCTTTCCATCATTGCTTACGCTAATGGGACTAAGCTCCGTATTCACCGCCGCAAGAAAAGTTCTTCTCGATGGAAGACCTAGTGAAAGGCCCGCTGCCGCAGTTTGCGTACCAGTTGCATCTTGCGTCTGGCGAGGTCGAAAAGAGTGTCAAGGACGAGACATCCATCAGACAGTTCCTCAGTGGCTTGTATGGCGCGCACGGACCAAACGGCGAGCTGGCATTTGACCCGGAGAAGGGCGTGTTGGCGGAAAATCTGCCGCTGATTGGCGAGAGCAGGCTATTGAACGGCAAAGTGAGTCCACGCATCCCCATCTTTTTTCCGCGTATGGCGAGGGATCGTGCATGGGTTTGGAGATCGAGACGAGGCGGGGAGACGGACGTGCGGCCAGTGAATTCCCCATCTCAGGGGCAAAAACGATGTGACGGGTGCTCGGTATCGCTTGTGGCTCAATTCTCGCCTTGTGAGGGGTTGATTTCTTGGTCGTCGTTGGGATTTCCCGCGGGCGCGTGGGTGATTTCGTTTCGGAGATATTGGGCTGACGATGACGATTAGGTTTTGGACTACTACGTCAAGGAGTACTCGAAACATGGGCTTCATCCCACGCGTAAGTTCATCCCACATGTATTTGCACTCTAAGTGAGGCTCCATGGGTCATGTGAACACTACATCATATGCACATCACCCCAAGCGACACTATCGGATCCGTATCCAGCGTCCCATCTTTTGCCGCGCTGGAAGAATAGAAGGCATTGACGGTATTCTGTTTAAGGATGAACCGACATGGTGGCTAACTCGACATCCAGTCAATTGGTACCGCGTCCGCCGCACAAACTGGGAAGAAGAGCAAGATCTTCTCGACAAGAAGATCATTCAGCAACCTTCCCTATTCGTTCAGGCCACGTTTGATTCGGTCTTGAAGCCGGAAATGTCCAAGAGTATGGATGCGTTTATTCCAAATCTGACCAGAGGCGAGGTGCCAGCGACACATTGGGCGCTTACACAGAAGCCGGAGGAAGTCAATACTATTGTGAGGAACTGGCTCGAGGGACTAGGTGTGGGCAAGTCGAAGAGCGCTCTATAAGTCTTGGGTATAATAGAGTTCTAACATGAAAAATTGACCTGAGCACCGATTTGGAATCATCACCAGTAATGCCCTCGTAAAGCACGCCAGTTCCGTCTAGTATGATTTGATGCTTCGTGTTGTGAGCAAATAACTCTTTAGCCAAGTATGCTGCCGTGTCCAGATACCGCATGCCAACATGACAGCAGAATGCGGCTCTACCCGTAGATAGTGCATCCTCGCGATATCGGAACCCTGACCTTAACATTAGCACATGCTCTGTAATCGCTGGCTTGAATTCTCCGTCACCGGCCTAGGTACCACTGTCAATCCCCGGGTAGAACAGACAGATAGGATATACTCTCCATTAGCCAAATGCCGAGTTTCCACAGATTTGCAACGAACATGTCACCGTGCTGATGGCGAAGATATTGGTTCGGTGACACGCACCGTTTAGTCGCTTGAATACGACGAATCCCATAGTCTTGGAGGAAAGCTCCTACAAAGTGTAATTTCTCCGTCGCTGGCTTGCAAATCCTTTGCATGGCGTTGCTTAGGGCTTGATTTGAACGAGACGGTACCCATCTCAATACGAATGCGCCAAATATCCACAAGATCTTGGGAGGCCACGGCGAAGCACGTTCCCACGCCTCCAGGTATTCTTCCAGGATGAGCCCGGATGCAGGTCCCCAAGTCCGTGCGTTGCGTGCGGTCCCGCAGTTCTGGAAGGTCACTGCAGCCAGTGGGAAGAAGGCGTCTTACCCTGTGACTCTTGGGTGGATGAGAAATCTAGCAAGAGCAAGGGGCCGTCTCCTCTGCCAGTACTCAAGAATTAATGCGGAAGCTTAGCTCCGCAACTTGGTCCGGACGCTTTACTCCAGTAGGTCTGGGTACCTTACCTCCGGCAGACCGCTCTCTTGCTGATGGGATGTGCCTTGGACTTAATTCTAGGGTCGCCACGGCGTTGGCATTGACTAATGTCTATCTTGCTCACCGCTGCGTAAAATATCCGACCCAATCCTGAAACACGGCCATTTACGCGAAGAGGCGCGCGAGCGTAGATTGTAATTTGTTCGGATTTGGAACTCATGGTATGCTCGCTTTCCGCCCATTACTACTTTCAGAGGCTCGTGCATAAGTGTTGAAAGATTGTTGCCTGAGGATGTCTAGACGCATTGTAAGGTTGTAGTAGGGGGTTCAACAACATGGACTAGCGCTGCCCTAGGCGTCTATCTCCAGCACAATCGCTGCAATATAATGTGCTAAAGGTATGATTTGCTTATCAGTTCGCGTGCGCTAATATTATGTGTCCGACAGCATTTCGTGGCTTTAAGTCCAGGTTGGGAGCGGAGTGGTTCCAGTATTGGTGATTAGTATTTTGTCAACTCGTAGAGTTAGGGTGAACCTTGCAATATTACTGAAGACGGTAAATGTCGGTTCGTTGCGTGCCATCAAGGTGCCCTGCGGTGCTCCTCTCACCATCGGCCGAACTACCGTCTTGCTTTTGCCGTCCCGCATTGCAGGTCACTCGGCAAGTCCTGTTCGCTCGGAGAGATAGTTGCTGGTAGAACTCAGAACGACATCTTGCTCGTGGCCACCCCCTGTCCGACTACATGGGTCGTACATGCGCCTACGATCCCCGTCACCTTTCTCGATTGTGGTTGATGATTGCTCGACCTCACGGCAGGGTCGTTGAAGATCCCGTCGAGCAGCGGCATATCATCGTCTGCATGCACAAGCCCTCGGAACACCTGACAACTCAATGACGCTTCACTGCTGCTGACCACGGCCGAATGCAGCTCTGCGTGTTACACCCGGGGCACCTGTACTTTCAATGGCAAAGTTGCTCTGATAAGCAAGCCCTGTTGTTGATAGACCCAGAGGCGTGGTGATGCCACTGGCCATTTTGTTAACCTCGGTAGTTGACCAATGAGTAACATTGTCTCACCACTATCCGGTTCAACGTATTCTAAAAGAATCCACTAAGGTACCACGCCGCGGAACCGACAACGTGCCCTGCCGGGAGTACATTCTTGGTGGATACGACCGTTGAGCGCGACTCACCCCTGGCGAATATAACTGGGTCGTTCATATTGCACATGCAAATCTTCTGGAACAATCAGCCAGATCTTCTAGCCAGTCAGCAGCCGAGACTTGCCGTGTAGACCGGTAGACCATAAACCTCCCAAGATTACTAGGGTTGTGGATGAGTTCTGATTGCGCTATGGAACGCCCGCAAAGGCGTGCTAACCTTGAGACGACTAGTCCGCATATCAGGCTGATATTTCCTGCGTCGTTGCAAGGATTGGCGGACCCGCCAGGAGCCCACTACTACCGGTAAACTGCAGAAGTTCCGAAGCGCCTTTAGTAGGTATGTGGGTTCCACTGCAGCTTGACTGCCTTATCGCTGTTTCATGCGCAGGTGTGGCCGCCGATAGATGGCCGCTGCGCCATACGGTTCACTTCAGACACAACATTATGACTACAGTTCCTATATCGCAGGTTCGTCAAAGCTACTCCTGGGAGAAAACTAGCCCAGGATTGTTTGAGCTGGGAGTCCTTGACCTTGCGGCGAATTGCAGGAGTCTCTCGGCTGGTACCCACCAGTAGATCTAGCCTCTTTCACATCGCCAGTGTAACTTGAGAAGGAAAGGTCTACGGCATGCGAAGTAGCCTGTACCAAAAAACTGTAGTCGCGCATCCATATCCATGCTTGTTGCACCAGATTGATCCACCCAGCAAATAACGTGGATTCTCTGAATCTTTCCTGATGCAATCCATTATCTCCCGATGCACGAACATGAGCAAGCCCAGCTCGCGTCAGGCCAGCGTTGATCGAAGAGGCTTCCCAACAAGTATATCAGCCTCCACACTCCCGTGGGGTGGTGTCTTGTTAGCAATTTTCTTCCCTCCCGCTTCTCTACCACTACCTCCCACAGTCTCTCGTAATGGCCCCCTCAGCGTTAGCGGATCTCTATCCGATCCCGACAAGGCACTACCACAAGTCTTCAACCGTAGTAGCTTCCGTTTTACATGGGCCAAGAGATTTGCGGCTCGTATGTCTTCACCTTCCTTTACACATCCCACACTGCCCACTCTCGTGGGGGATGGTGAATGTTGAACTTGCAACACACGGCTAACTAGCCGAAGGAAACCCGCTCTATCACAGACCCTGGGCCCAACGAACTCCAGATAGCCATCAAGGCTACTGGTCTCTGCGGGAGCGATTGCAGCTACTACAGCAAGTTCCGTAACGGAGACCTGCATGCCTGCCAGCCACTCTCGCTAGGCCATGAGTCCGCCGGAGTAGTGGTTGCCATCGGGGAAAGTGTAACTAACTTCCAGATTGGTGAGCGGGTTGCATTGGAGGTTGGCGTGCCGTGTGATAACTGCAGGTCCTGCCAACGAGGCCGCTACAACCTATGCCCCAAGATGAGGTTTAGAAGCAGCGCCAAATCAGTCCCCCATTTTCAGGGAACCCTCCAGGAACGCATCAATCATCCCGCAAAATGGTGCCACAAGTATGGCTTGCATGATCTACCTAAATCGGGAGTAAGCTGATAACCTTATTTAGACTTCCTTCACACGTCTCAATGGAGTCTGCTGCGTTACTGGAGCCGCTCTCTGTTGCTATTCATGCTACAAGGCGAGCTACTATTGAGCAGGGCGACATGGTCATCGTCTTCGGCGCAGGTACCGTTGGTTTGTTGACTGCAGCCATGGCCAAGGTATCTGGAGCGACCACCGTTGTAATTGCCGATATCGATTATGGGCGGATAAACTATGCCCTTCAAAATGGCTTCGCACACAAGGGCTACATTGTACCTCTTGCAGAAGATGCTACTGAAACTTCCGAGAAGCTTGATCATGCAAAGGAGCTGGCCACAGATGTGATGCAGATCGCATCTCTTAACGACCCTGAGTTCGAAGGCGCAGACGTGACTTTTGACTGCACTGGAAAGGAGATTTGTATGCAAGCTGGTCTTTACGTAAGTTTTTGATCCAATCAACAAGATTTAAGCCGACATTGAACAGGCAACAAGACCTGGCGGCCAGCTCGTCATGGTTGGAATGGGCACTCCAATCCAAACTCTTCCTATGTCCGCATCTCACCTCAAAGAAGTCGATATCATCGGAATATTTCGCTATGCAAACACATACCCTACCGGCATCAAGCTCATTTCCGCAGGCGTACTACCTAGTCTTGACAATATGATTACTCACAGATACCATGTAAGTCAATCTCACAGTCCTTATAAAACCTACCCTGACTTGAATAGGGTCTGGGGTCTGTCAAAGAGGCCTTTGAGCTAGCAGGAAAGACGCTAGACAAAGACGGTAATCTAGTCCTGAAAGTCCTTGTTGAGATGTGAGGTAGATTTCTGCAGGCATCCTGAGAAAATTCTCTGTTGGTGTATATTTGCTTTCATTCATCATTATGACCTTAGAGATGACATAGATGGGCCAGCTGAGCACCGGCGCTATGGCAGGCGTTCCGAGAGGATTAATTTTTGGTAGACTGAGATACCATCTTTTTGCTGGTTGGAGTTGGACAATTGGGCTGGGCTAAAAAGACGACTGGGATCCCTGGTTTGCGGAACTCTCCGTGGCCCTGTAGTTCGGGTAGTAATAATTTCGGCTGTTGACCGCTCTCTTCAGAGGCCACGACTCGCAGCCTGTTTGATATCTAGCTCTTTTGCGTCGGTGATAGTCCCGAAATGGACGTATAAAATGTAATCACTAACACTTCGGCTTGGGCTGAGGATTCGGTCACAGCATCAAAACTTGCTCAGATCGTTGGGCTGCATCATGACTGAGTGCCTTCGGGGTGAGCGAGAGTAGATGACGTTCTGGTGTGCTGTTGGATCTAGGTAGGCGAAGACTGTTTCACAACTGAACAAGGCCCGAATACTAGGTATGCGACTTCGGAGGTGAAGTTGAAGGATGTGAGACTTCTCATCGAAGCATGCGGTGCTACAGTGTAAGTTCATGTGCGCACGGCGTCTGGCCTGGTGGTCTAGAGTGTCCAAAATTCAAATGATAGAATTCTTTACTAATTAATAAACAATATGATTTTCTGCTTTTTAAAAGTAGTAAATTTGATGGTCGAAGGATGCCCGTCTCAAACCAAAGTTGAAGAAACGCGTCGCGTAGTCACGTGGGAGGGGCAGTTGACTAAGCGAACACTCCACGGTCTTGGCAAGTACTACGAAAGTGGCAGGCACTTGGTGCCTAGCAAGCTCCCCACCACAGCTCGACTTGCTTGACTTGACCCTACACCTCCTAATTTATACGGCTGCTCTCTGCGCCATAGTGAATCTTGTAACACAACACACAAATATGGGCGATACACCACAAAATCCGCTCCTTTCGAGTGCCCGCACCGGCGATAATTCTCCCACAGTACAGCTCCATCCGTTAGTACTTCTCACCATATCGGACTGTATAACGCGACACACACTACGACAGCAAACTGGACCAGTTGTTGGGGCCATAATAGGGCAGCAGAATGGTCAGGAGATTACCATGGAGGTTGCTTTTCAAGCTAAGCTCAATGTAAGCGACAACGGTGACGTGGTGCTCGACGGGGAGTGGTTCGATAAGCGGTTAGAGGACTGTGAGTATTTCTCTTACCAGCATGTTAAATTAACTGCTTACAAAAGTCAGTCAAAGATGTTCACAAGCAACCGCCGCTCGACCTTGTTGGCTGGTTCACCCTCGGCCCTCGATCCGGACCTGCACCTCACATCCTCCCAATACATTCGCACATTTCAGAAGTCCATACTGAATCGCCATTGCTTCTACTCTTTCACCCAGAAGATGCCTTTTCAGAAGCTACTGCTGCCGGAAAGTTACCGCTCACACTCTATGAGCCCATCTCCGAACATGTCACGAATGACCCCAACGACAAGGCCATGGACATTGATGGTGCAGTTCGGGAAAGGTCAACAAAGTTCAAGGAGTTAGTGTACACCATTGAGACTGGCGAGGCAGAGATGATCAGCGTCGACTTTGTCGCTCGCGGCGGTGGCAATGCCACAGCTGTTGAGGGCTCTGCCGATGTGGCAGCACCAAAGGATGAGCCCAAGACCGAGGAAGGTATAGGGAAGCGTGTCACACGAGGAAAACAAAAAGAAAAGGAGAAGGAGAAGGAGATGGACGCGCCCATTGACGAGTCTCTAGTGATGAGCCCGGAAGACGATGAACGTAAGTTGCCGAGACGAACTTATATAGAGATGCTCACACTCTCAGTTCTTTCTTCCCTTACAACGAAGATCAACGCCATCCGTATGCTCAACCGCCGCATACAACTCCTCCGCACATATCTCGACGCCCTCCCACCTTCCTACCTCTCCGACCCCTCACTCCCAATCAACCCATCACCAGACGACGACCACCCCCTCCCACTAAACCACTCGATCCTCCGCAGCACCTCGGCCACCCTCTCCCGCATCAACATCCTTGCGCCCCCCGACTCCGCCGCCTTCACCCTCGAATCCCAACAAGAAGCCTCAGACGTCCAACTCGTCGCCCTCCTCTCCTCCATCACAAACTCCGTCTCGGCCGCAAAAGAACTTGGCCGCAAAACCTATATCATCGAACATGCTAAATCCCAGGGCAAAAATCGCCTCAGCATGGGCATGATGCCGGGCTTCGCCGAGTCTAGCGGCGGCTCCTTCTTCAACACCATCCTCGGCGCCAACGCTTCGACTGGGCCCGCTCAGGATAAGTGGTGATGATGCGCTTCCTTGCATCACTGCTTTCCGTTCTCGACTAATTTGGGCAGTCTATCTAGCTGCTTACCTTTGGTGCCCCCCAACAAGGAGTACGATATTGATGTCGATGACGCGGTGGTTTTTGGGCCGTATGTCATCTTCGTCTCGGTGGGCATTCTGCTGGTGGCCGCGCCGGTGGTGTGCGTCGTCTTTCCGGTTACGATGCCGCTTTGTGTGCTCTGCATGGTTGTTAGAGCGTGGATTTGGGTGGGAAGGAGGGCGTGGGGGGCCGTTAGGAGCCGGATGGGGTAGTGTGATAGTGGGAATGTGAACATGAATATGAATGTGAGACCTGACGTGCGAAAGAATATTGCAAGCCCATCTATCCTCCGTCTAACGTGCCCACCCAATAATACATGCCCATGCGCACACCCATACCCAAAACAAGCATGGCAAAAAGTCATATCTCATTGCTCTCCAATTACATTACGCATTACCATTAACACCCATTTCGCGCCAGCGCTCTCCCTCCCCGCCCCTCTTCTAACAATTTAATACCTAACCACAGCACCCCTCTCCCCCCTCACCAGAACCCCCTCCCGCACCCCTTCCTGTTCAATCCGCTGCATCCAATCGTCCCCCCGCTTCCGACTCATCCACCCTCCAAACACCTTCTTGAGCCTACTCTTCTGCTCCTCCTTGCGCTCCGACGCGGCGCTCCGCGCACCCTCGACGCTCATCTTGCGCGAGAAATTCTGTGTCTCGGAAGGAGTCTTGGGGATGGACGGAGTCTTGGGGATGGACGGAGTCTTGGGGGCGAACGCCATCTTGGGATCCGAGGTGCTGCGGCGATGCGGCGCGGGACGCATCACGGAGGCAATGTGCGTGGGCGACGTGATGGGCGCATGCTTTGGCTCGTCGTCTTTCCAGGAGTCGAGGCTGGGCAGCGGGGGCAGTTCGCGGTTGAGGTTGACGGCGGGGACGGCGGGTTTCCTTTCGTCGTCGACGACGACGCCCTTGGATGTCACTGGGCGGCTGTTGCTGCGCGTACTTGACTTGCGTGGCAGCGCCCAGCCACGCCAGGAGGTGGACGTCGCGCTGGTGGGCGGGTCGTCGTCTGTGGCCAGGGTGCGCAGCGAGCCGTGGCTCGGCGCGCGGGACAGAGAGCGACTCGTTGTGCCAGGGAAGACGTAGTCGCGCACGCTGTTCTTGATGCTGCGGGCGCGGCTGGGCGGGCGCGGCCGCTCGCCCTGGTCCTGGCGGATGGCATCGGTGGCTTGGGGCTCTGCGGCGTCGGAGGCCTTGCGGCGGATGGATGAGCTCCTGGCGCGTGTTAGCAGGTGTGCCCGGGGCAGGGGGGGAAGACGCACTTTCGCAGATTCGCGGCCCGCGTTTCGTCGCGGTCGTCGAGCCAGGCGAAGTCTGCGCGCTTGCGGGAGCTGTTTGCGCGGGAGGGTGCATCGACGGAGGCGCGGCCGAGCGTGAGCTCCGTCTGCTTCAGGCCGCGTGCTTCTAAAGCGGTCTTGAGGTCTACAGGGGCGCCCGTGGGCATACGGACTTTGGGCTGGGTGTGGTCACGTGTGCGCCCCCTGCCGCGGTGCATGGCGAAGTCGAGCTTGGGGTCGGTGTCGCCCATGCCATGGTCCGAGGGCTTGAAGTTCTGCAGGATGAGGTGGCATGCTGCGCGGAGGTCCTGCTCTGTGCGGGCATCGAGCAGGCGGCGGCCGATGTAGGGCGACGAGTCGGAGATGCTGCCCTTGGACGAGTGTCTGCTGTGTGGTTGCGAGTGCGAGTGGTGGGACGAGTGGGATTGCGAGTGCGAGTGCGAGTGGGAGTGAGACTGGGAGTGAGACTGGGAGTGGCACTGGGACTGGGACTGGGAGTGGCACGGTGGTGCTGGCCGCGTTCCGGGGGCCGGCTCGGGAGTCTGCCTGGACGCCCCCGTCTTCTGGTGATGAGTGTCAGTGTGCGTGGGAGATGCAGGTCGGCCGGCGGGCAGGACGTACAATGGGCGCCAGGTTGAAGGAGAATTTGCGCTTCATGGCCATGGTAGAATTAGGGTGCGGTCGAGGAGGGAAGAATGCGTGGACGAGTGTTTGACTGTGCCGCGTTGCAGCGACTCGTGCCGTCCAGTGGGCGTCTCGTGACAGTGCGGTAGTCGATACGGGCTGGAATACGGCGCGGCGAGTCGTGGTGGTGCACCGGCGGCCCACAGAGAACAGCAGTAAATAATCCTGGGGCACGCATCGTCTTTGTACCCCCGACCACTTTGCTGCAGTTTCACATTTGGCATTGCCCGCTTTACTGGCCCGACAGGGGCGCAACGGCCAGCAGGTTAACAACTGTCTACCAGGGTCGCTGTTTCGGACATTGCAGTCCCCCATCCAATCACCGCCGCGCCGCCCATGGCCCCCCAGGGCACACTCAGCCTGCAGCCAGTCTGCAGCCTCTATTAGTCACGCACCAGGGCCCCGGATAAGGTTGCGCCCTACACCGATATCTCCCGACTTGCCAATGGGTGCGCCATACCACGACACAGGTTCCTGCTCTCATTCCACAACAAACCAAACACCTACCCTCTTGCCGCGCGTCCCGCCTCTCTCTGCCCTTTCCTGTCCGCGTCTGTATCCATCCTCTCCCCCTCCTCGTACACCCTGATCCCTTCAAACCGAACCTTCTTCGTCGCCCTCTCACCTACAAGCATTAACGCCGCTCGCCAAACACTCTCGCAAACTCACATACGCGACGCCCCTCTTACGTGCTCCCACGCCTGCTGTGCCTCTGCCGCGGAAATGCCTGTTGGCTGATGGGCCGACAAATGGGGGCGTGTGGCCTCGCGCTCGCTGCGGCGTGGAGTCGAGCGGGAACCGGACCGTCTACTTTTCTCCTTTTCTTCTTTCTTGCGCTCGCGGTGCCGGATGTGCTGGGGTGCGTCGTCGAGGAGGTGGATTGCGGCGGCGAGGATGAGGCCCAGGACGTCCCACGCCGCAGCTTTGGCGGAGGGGCTCAGTGCAGCTGAGTGGCGTCGGGACGGCATCTTCACTTTCTTTCTTTCTTTCTTTCTTTTCTTCTTTCCTTCTTTCTTTCCTTCTTCCGTACCTCGTATTTGCTGCACAGCGTCTGAATCTTCCCCTCCAGTCCCGAAATCCGTCTTTCTCTTCAAGTCCTGAATATGCGTTCCTAATCTGAATATTCGTTCTTGGCTTTTGTTCGCATCTTCAATTGCGGTATAAGAGCTGTTCATATATGCGTGGCTGGTCGCACGCGCTCGAGCTGGTGGTTCTTACGGGCGTGCGTGGTGTGAGTCGTCTCCCGTACCACCCAACATAGACGGCAAACACCATTGCCCCTGGGGTACGATATGACACCCGTATGTGCACTAACCGCACCGGCAGATGCCATAGCAGCGCGTGCCACCATGAGCCCCTCGGTCGTGCTTGCGCATGGCGTTGAGGCAGGCAGGTGCGTTTCTAACTCGTATTATGGCTTTGTACCATGGTGCTCTGTCAGGGCGTCGAAGAGTTGGGCGTCATTGTAACGCCGCTGAATCCAAGGGCGTCTAGTGACGGGCGTAGTTTTGGGGTATTGTACTCGCAGTCATGTGTCAAGTGCAGCCCACAAGGCAAGCCACGCCCTCGTCATACAAGCGACTCGAGCAGCACTCAATGCGAAGTCGTTAGTTGGATCGTACACACATGTCAGATGGCATCTTTGGGGCCCAAGCAGGTAAATGGACCATGACAAGATACAACGCGATCCTGCGCAAACAATTGACCTTCACCACAACCCTATATCTGCTAGAAGCGCAAGTGTGCAACGGCGCGAATAAGCTTGGCTTTTCCGACCGCACGCCACGTTTCGTGACCATTGCGCAACGGCATCATGCCAAGGCGGGGAACGAAAAAGAGGCGGGGTTGTGTGACGGGAAAGAGTGGGGAAAAGGAATGCGGGTTGGGCAGCCATACACTGTAAATTCTTGGCGAGATAGATGATCTGTTTGGAACAATGTGTGGGAAGATAGGCGCCGGGGAATACGAGAGTAGTGGAAATTTCGCGGTCTGATTTAACGAGTACACTGGGTCTGGACTGAAAATCTTAGGTAACTGGGTCATTTGAAGAGATGTAAGGACCTTGCCCAGCCATGTCTACTCGATCTAAGTACTTCAAGCAAGGAGGAATCTGTAAGAGAAGTCAGCTCCTAACGCGTGCTATATACCCAAAGTTCATAAGAAGTAGCTTGTTCAAAACTAGAGTTATAGTCCATAAAGTAAGTTACTTTTGAAAAGTTTTGAGGGTACATTACTTCGTAGCGATTTTTGCATACGATCACCCCGGAAATGTTCTGCATTTCGGCTAGTGCGGCAAGTAGAGCGCTTGTGGGGAGCTTTTCAATCCATGAATCAAGTGTTATCCACTGGCATTCAATTCACGCCGACTCTTGAACAATTTTGTTCCTCGGCCGCTGATGGTTGTGCAATGTGTCGGTTAGTTTACTACATGTTGTTGTTTGCTAAAGGAGGCCACTATCGACCCCAACTAGAAAGTGCTGTCGGCAAACAACCAGATTTCAGCGTTTCCAGCACCCCCTCGCCTTCAGGTCATCTGGGCTTTCGACTCCAAAGTATGATGGCCGGGGGAAAACTCTGACAGCTCTAGCAGAAGAGAGTGTGTACTCGTGACAGATAATTGTCTCCGCTTCTGACTAGGCCCAGGTGACCCAGCGGAAGCATTTACAATACAAAGACCCGGGGGCTTCATAGATGATACGAAGTTCTGGTTCAAAGAATGCATGGAGACACACAGCATGTGCCCAAAGCCTACAGAGGTCATTTTGCCAACAAGGGTACTTGATACTTTGCCAGATGCTAACAGCTCTGAACTACAGCTACCCGAGACTAACCACAGCAAAGGCCGATACGCTGTATTAAGCTATTGCTGGGGTGGCGAACAGCTAGGCAAACTCACAAGTGCAAGACTCGCCGAATATAAGCAGGGCATTATGGGGGATTCTTTGCCAAAATCAATAAGAGATGCCGTGCATGTGACCCAATGTTTCGGGCTAAGATATCTATGGGTAGATGCCTACTGCATTCTTCAAGACATCCAGAAGGATAAGGAACGCGAGCTTAGTCAAATGGGCTCCATTTACAAGAATTCACATCTCACTATTCAAGCCTCTGGCTCTTCGACTTCCGAAACTGGCTTCCTGAACCTCGGGGAAGAATGCGATGTATGGCCGCTTCCAATTCGGCTTCCTACTGGGGAACGAGGCACGTTTCTTCTCAAGCATTTACAGGATGATATCACAACTGGGACCGAGCCCATCACCACACGAGCATGGACAATGCAAGAAGAGCTGCTCTCGTCTCGTATCATATCCTTTCCGCTCTTCGAAGAAGCGAAAGTATTATGGTGCTGCAGAACGCTGTCTAGAAGTGACTACGGACATACACTATCGTCCCAACCGCGATCCCAACAATCGCGCTCACAGCTAGCAAGAGCACGCCACACAAGGCCATACCAAGCGCGACTCCCGCACCGCATTATAGACTGGAATCCACAGCACACCCCACACGTTCCCGTCCACCGCTTCCTCTGGACCTGGGCGAGAATGGTCGAGCAGTTTTCCACGCGCAAGCTCAGCCATGCATCCGACAAGTTACCAGCCATTGGCGCCGTTGCAGCCGAGTTCCACAGAGTCTGGGGCGGCGAATATCACTGCGGGCTCTGAGGTGCGTTTCTCCCACAGCAATTGCTGTGGACTTCGACAGGGCCGGATTGTGCACGGCCAATTGACTATCGAGCACCCAGCTGGTCGTGGGCATCGTTGGACGGGGGCATCACGTACCTCAGGTCAGCACCTTACTCGACGTCGAATGTGCTCGAAGTTCGCTCCGTGGAGGTGGAGCTGGACTCAGAGATTAACCCCTTCGGCGCGGTTCGACATGCACGACTTATCGTTCGAGGGCTGCTCAAGATGGCTACGCTTCACTGCCGCCAATATTACGAAGTGAGAGATAGTAACATCACTAAGTTGGCGGACGTGCTTATCGATGAATGCGTGCAGCAGGATAACGGGGTAGTTGTGCGCACGCAGCAACGGGAGAACGTCGACGTTTGGTGTCTCACTGTCACGTTTGCGGAACCCGTGTGTTGGGATGGGTACGAGACGCAGGACAGTAATACGAGTATCGATCACCCGTCGGAAGCGCAGGGTCTTCTTCTAGTCGAGACGGAGTCGGTCCTGGGAAGGAGGACGTACCGCTGCATTGGGAAATATGAGGGCTTCACACCGCATGATGTAATAGACTCCTGGTATAATGGTTCCCAGCCAACTGAGACTGTCCTTGTGTAGGGCAAGCATGTATCATATAGGGACGGATTAATCGGCTGTGTGCCAAGCTTAAAACATAAACAGAGCTAGGACAAGACAATACAATAGTTTTTCTATCAGTTAGTCTTTGTGCAAGTTGCCTAGATATCATGGTATCTACTCCT
This sequence comes from Ophiosphaerella herpotricha, assembly GCA_028458525.1. Taxonomy (NCBI): domain Eukaryota; kingdom Fungi; phylum Ascomycota; class Dothideomycetes; order Pleosporales; family Phaeosphaeriaceae; genus Ophiosphaerella; species Ophiosphaerella herpotricha. The sequence goes on from JALNQK010000088.1 coordinate 126,766, forward strand.
ATTAGAGGAATATCCACTTACAGACGCGTAAGAAATCACCCAGAGGCGTATAGGAATAGGCATTTACCCCGTGGCAGTTCCCTAACATTTCTATCTACTCCTGATTCCACCTTACAGTATTATATATAAAAAGTATAGGCAGTTCTTTGAACTAGCGTACTGGATTTGAACATTCATATCTGAAGCTTGGTACACGACCGAATGGGTTTCCCCCTAGTTATAGCTCAAAAAAAGGAACTAGTTAGTAGGGAGTCAAACTGGATAATCCATCATAACGACAGCAACAACAACAACAACAACAATACTTCTCCGTCGCTATCGACGAGCCACAGCCCCTACTTCTATCTACCACATCCCGTACCACTAAATAATCCCATTCAATCCCACCACTCTTTCTTTTCACCCCACCCTCTCCCCCTCTCTCACACACACACAACCCCCTCCCACCATCCGCACAACCATCGGCAAGCAAACAGCCGCCAATCTCCGCCCCAACGCGGCCCCAGCCGGCTGCCCTCGGCGCGCAAACACAGCAACACAAGACAAGTGTGCCAAGCCGTGACACTATCATGCTTGCAGAGTCCGCAACAAGCAATCCGGATTGGTAGGCTTGCTTGACTTGCTTGACTAAACCAATTCAATCAAGTCAAGCCGCTCCTTATAAATTTGGGCGTAAAATCAAGCAAGTCAAGCCGTAAGGCCGAACTTGCTTGTCGGGATTAGTTGTGCGCCGAGATTTGTGAGGTTTTTAAGGTAGGTGAGCTACCCATCTCGCAATAGTTTTATAGTGTTGCAGTTCAAGTTTCAGCGTCCTAAGTAGTATTAGTTACTAGCACTAACTTTGTTAGCTATCTCGCCAGCCATCTTACCAGCTATCTTACCAGCTATCTCGCTAGCTATCTTACTAGCTATCTCACTAGTTTTTTATACTCTTATTATTGCGCTACTACTTATATTAACGCGTTTTTTTAGTATTTTGAACATAGCAAAATAATTACGTGCCTCGTCTAGCAACACTACTCTACTGCGGCGCGTACGCTTACGCCTATCTCAGCACCTATCTTAGCGCTTATCTCAGCGTCTATCTCAAGCCCTTACTACTACAAGTAAGGCTATACCTAAAGCCCTAGCTACTACAAGCTAGGCTATATTTAAGTTGTAGTTTTTAGAGTTGCAAAACGAGGCAGAAATTGTTGCACCTACTAAGGGTAGCTAGGTTAGTACACTTGCAATAACTAAGGTTATAGAGGAAGAGAGTAAGGGCGAGTTTAATAATAACTCTAAGAACTTTAATAGTATTAACTAGGAGTATTTAAGAAGTTTTATAAAGCTACTTATAACTTAATAATATATTAAAAGCTAGATTTTTTACTATAGCTATTGTATCTCTTATACTAAAAACTTGTACTAAGTATAGTTTATTTACTAATATTACTATATATACAAGGTAATAGATACTAGTAGTAGTAGTATATTTAATAT